>QRFJ01000301.1:0-265738 GCA_006176705.1 Cocos nucifera
TCCTAAGAACCAACTTTGACTGGTCTTAGGCACCTCTAAGGAGGAATCCAGGGGACTCTATTCCCACCAATCAGATTTAGATCTGATTTCACAAAGGGTTGTGATTGGTTGGGAAGAAGAGGAGTTGGATCACAGCTTAGTCTATAAATAAGACCCTGCGCCCAACTCAGATTAATGATGAGAATTGAAACCCCATGCCCCAAGGCTGCCTCTCCCCTCCTTCCTCCATGCCAAACCACTCTTCTCCCTCTGCTCTCCACGTCCAAAAGGAGTTTTGGATTTTTGGTTGGTGCGATTCCAGATCAAAGAAAGGCGATCAAAAGCAAGAAGGCTGCGCTGCTGCAAAGGACGACTGCTGATCTTCAAAAGAGTTTTGAAGATCCTCCAGATCAGATCCAGATCTGATTTTTGGAGGTGTGATAGAGAAGAAGAGGATCTCCAGATCCAACCCGAGTGGATACCGGTAGAGGCCAGGCGCTTGCGTGGCTAGATCCAGAACCTTCCGCTGCAAACAGGATCATCAACAGGGTAATAGGATTACCCAAATCAGGTAAATTAAATTTGATTTAATTTATCTTATTTTATTTTATTTATTAAAATAATAAGAATCAGATCTGAAAATATCAAGATCTGATTAGATCAAGAGAAAAATTTTTGAAATATATCTCTTGATCTGATCAGATCTGAACGAACCTGGACCGGGAAATCAGGATTTTCCTTCAATATATTTGGATGATTGTTAATTTTCAAAATTTTTTCAAAGATGAAATTTTGATTTGAAAAACAAAAAAACTAGGTAATGACGATCTGCGACTTTTTTTTTATTTTTCTCTTATAATTTTCATCTCTAAGGATATCCTATTTTTAGATATAATTTAAATAGAAATTATAGATCTAAAAGCTATCTTTCCATAAAAATTTATTTCATAGAAAAACTCCATATAGAGAGGACGTGATAGGATTTTTAGTGTGTCAGGATTTTTGGGCCGAGTGAAATCCTAGATTTGGGAATCTGGGTTTGAGTGGAGAGATCGAGTGCTATGAGCATCGGATCGACATCAAATTTAAAACACATCTTCATCATCCTCCAATATTTATGTTATAATTTTTTAGAATATCTAAAAAATTAGAAAGTATATGATTGATCATGATCATCCATCGAAGGCTCCAACGAGGAGCTATTCCTCTAGTGGGATTGATTGGAACCAAGAGCTCCATGTGGACCAACCGTAGAGGCCAGACATGTACGCGGCTATGACGTGATACCAAAATATTATTTGATGGACTCAAATTATGGTGATCGACTATCCGCAAAAAGGTATTATATTCTGAACACATAGATATAGTAAATAGTTTATTACATAATTTTATTTTCAGATCTATTAATGTATACATGCATATTATGTTTAGATCCTAATGTGTAGAAATAAATTATCTAATATGGTCAGTAGATAATTAATTAGATTAATTATTTTTTACTACATCATTGCTATTTTTAAAATATTTTTTGAAAGTAGCATGGCCAATCCTACACTATTTTCTCAAAATGGTATCAAAGCAAGGCTCTTTAAATATGATTTACTTGCATATTTAGATTTGATCTAAATATTAATCTAATAATTAAAATAATTAGATCTAAAAAATTAAAATTCAGATCGCACGGATTGCAGGTTGTCCTACTATAGGATTTACTCCATACAGTGAAAAAGTTATCCTAGTATGTTGATGATCTATATTGATAAGTACCATAAATTCACTAATAAAAGTATTTATTTATTAATTAATTTATATTAATTTTTTAAAATTAATGATCAATTTATATATAATTTTTAAGAAATTTATATTTTTATTAATTAAAAAAAATAAAAATTAAAAAATAAAATTTTATTATCAATGGAAAAAGCTTATTTTTTTGATCATAATAAAATAAGTTTGAAGCAAAACAGAGCTAAAACGAAGAAGATATGAATTTCTAAAGAAATAAAATAAATAAAAATTAAATAAAAAAGAAAACGGCTCAATCGGCTCCGCAAGCCAAGCCATCAAAGCCGACTTAGCCATAGAAGCCACCAGTCGGTCCATGATCCAGGTGTGGATCGCTAGCTCAGTAGAAACTGATGAATCAAGGCGCGATATGTGGCGGACCTAGACCCTTAAAGGGTCCACAGAAATCCATCGTGGCTCACAGGATATTTTGGAGTTTTAACTTGGCAACAGGGGGCATTGATTAGTTGCAGTGTGCGGTGTGGCAGGTCCACGTGGTCTATGGGAATAGTAATTACGCGATTGGACGGCCGCGGTTGATTGCGGTCAAGATTGGATGGTGGTGGTTATTTTCGGGTTTGATTCAAATTCTATCAGCGATTTGGCGCGATCCGACGGCCAAAAAACCAACTGATGAAGATCCAGCAGTCCAGAATGCTTTTGACGGCGATCAGGACTCCCGATGCATAATTAGCAGCCAGATTTCCTCCATCAACATGCGATTGGATGATCAAAATTTAATCCGACCTGATTTGGGCTGATATACATCCGATTTTGATGATTTTTGGACCGTTGGATTCCTATTGATAGCCAAATTTTATCCAAAGAAGCAGAATTCATCCAGGACTCCTTTTAATCTAATTTTTACTTAAATTTTTTTATATTTTGATGATCAAAGAGCTCCTTAGTTTCATATTGCCCAAAAGAAAACTCTCCAGCACTCCTAGCTCTATAAAAAGGACCCCAGGCCTCCAGAAATCAACATATCAGATTAAGGTGAAGCTTTTGTATAGGATGAAGCCAGGCTATGGGTTAATGGCTGCTTCAAAGCAATGGGTGTCGAGAAGAAGAGCAAGGCTTCTACACCATCTTTCCATCAATGCCGATCCAAGATTGGAGATCAGCCTATTTTATTTTATTTTTTATTTTATGTATTTAAATTATGAACTTTTTAATGTAATATTTATTTTTATGCTCTTTAATTTCATGCTCTTTATTTTTATTATAATTTAATGTTTACATTTTAATTATTACTTTTTATTTTATTACAATTAGATGCTAAGATCTAACTAGTAGATCTTAGTACCAAGTTTAAATTCCTGCACCTTTTAATTTTTATTTTTTTTATTTTTTGACTTCACTTTTGATCCTAAAACTCTTCTCTTTTCTTTTTTTTTATAAAATTAAAAATTTTAAATCTAAAAATACTATCTTTTCTTTGGATTCGACTTGACTTACTGCTGTCTACGAATTTTTAATTATTTTAGGAAGTTGGATTAAACTAATAAACATGGTGTCTTAACGACAACATCACGTTCCTATCAAGTTTTTGGCGACGTTGTCGGAGATTATTTTTGATTTTTAATTTTAATTTTTTTGATTTATTTTAAATAAATTAAAAATAATTTTGGCAAATGTACCAAGTTTTTGGCGCCGTTGTCGGGGAAGACACGAACATTAAATTTTTTATCTCTTTGATTTTTTTGTAAATAAAATTTTTATTTTCTTATAAATATTACTTGCTAATTTTTTTATTATTTTATAGAAAAAGAGATTAAAGAACAAAAAGAACTAGGAGTTTTGCTTGGTGAGATCAATCCTAACCCTAGTTCTCTTTCTTTTTTATTTTATTTATTTATTTATTTTATTTTTAAATTAATTTTAAAAAATATTTATTTAAATCTAATTAAAAATATCATGATAAAATTAGAAATTCTAACTGCTTAGAGCATGCATCATATTATTTTTATTTTTATTTTTATATTTTTTTGGTGATTGCTGGAGCTAAGGTAAGCCTTTCAGAATTCAATTAGTTGCATGCATCTAGTTTAAATTGCATAGAACCCTTTGATTGAAATTTTTTTATGCATATTCATATTAAACCAAATTAAGGGCACAACCCAATTAAATAAGATAAGATGGAGATTTGATCATCCTTTCTTGACCCACAAACAACCAACCAACATCTTGCATTGACCTAAGCCTTTAATTTTAAAATCAATTAGACATCAACCCTAGGAACTCGAGCTCAATAGGACAAGAAACCCTAAGAGTTGAACTAGGTTAGGGTTAGTCAATTTGATTGATGTCTAGAAAAGTGGTTCAAGAACGACTGGACCCGAAGAAAGGTGGTTTTTAATTGGTTTCGTTCGCTTACCTGACCAAGCATAATTGGTGTTTAAGGCAAGCAACGGGGGGACTTCCACCGATCTTACACTTACCTGACCAGTTGATTGGCTGATCTTACACTTGAAGGGCTTGAAGATGATCTTGGTAGTTAGGAGCTGTCTAGATCTAGAATAACTATGTCAGAATTGATTGATCAACTTGATTGCTAACCAACATCAAACCTAATTAAACCTAATTCTTTTCTCTCTTCTTAGTTCTAGGACTCCTTAGGACCTCTTCTTTAGAACTATTTTTTCTTTCTTCTTCTTTCTCCTCTAAAATAAAATAAAATAAAAAATAAATTTAACTAACTAAAAAAATATTAAAAATAATAATTAAATTAAATTAAATTAATAATTAAAATAATTATTTTTTAATATAATAAAATAATAAAAAATATAAAAAAATTTTAAAATTTTTTTGAACAATACATTAAGGTTGTACTAATACATATACAGTAAGAAATTACTTTATCTGATCTAGTTGAACCCAACCATAACATTGAATGGCTGACCTGAACCTAATAGTCCAAAAATTAGATAAAGTTGATCTTCTTGCTCAAAAATTAGATCAACTCCTAATCCTAGATCAATAATTTTCTGCACAATTCATATCATCTTCTAATTATCAGGAGATTTGTTCAATCTATGCTAGCCCAATCCATCATGTGAGTGAATGTCCTATGACTACACAGTTTTCACATTTTATCCAAGAACAAGTTCAAGCTGCTCAAAGATACTCCAAATTGATTAATGACCCATTTTCAAATTCATATAATCTAAA
Source organism: Cocos nucifera (assembly GCA_006176705.1). Taxonomy (NCBI): domain Eukaryota; kingdom Viridiplantae; phylum Streptophyta; class Magnoliopsida; order Arecales; family Arecaceae; genus Cocos; species Cocos nucifera. The sequence goes on from QRFJ01000301.1 coordinate 4,936, forward strand.
TTGGGGAAACCACCATAATTTTTTTTATAATTTTTTTTGGACATCCCAACAGACTCAGACTCAGACCCAAATTTTACCTATCCAAAATTATCAGATTAGACCTCAATACCAGAACTATACTTATAACAGAGGTCAGCCTAGTAAACCTTTCTAGCCACCACATCATAATCAGCCCTCATACCCACCTCCTCAACAGACCAATCTAGCTGATGATAAATTTAACCAACTTCAATAATTGATTCTAACTCAATATCAATCTATCGTCGGACTAGAAGCTCAAATTGGATAATTAGCTAAATCTAACATGAGGAGAAAACTAGATCAACTACGAAGCCTACCAATTTCAAACAATCCACCTAATATCCACCAATCATTTGGATTAAATTATCAATCTAATATCCCACCTAAGAATCCTCAATTAGAGAATGCCAAAGTAATTCCTGAACTTAAAAGCTATAGAATTCTTATGGACCCATGCCAAAACTAGGTGAGAGAGGCTAGTACTGATGCTATTCAAAATAAAAATTTAGAGGAATTGGTTAGTACTGAGACTAACTACATAGAAGAACCCAAGTTAGGAACTAGTACTGATGCTGGTTCTAGTTTAAATGAGATAGACATAAATGAGATAGACATAGAAAAAAAGAGAATAGATGATTTACCTGAAACTTATAAACCTAAAAGCCTATTTCCTTCAACCCTAGAAGTCGGTTCTTCTTACAAAAATCAAGAGGCATGTAATGAAATGTCAATGGAGTTATTTAAATAAGATCATAATAATTTACCTCTAGAATTAAAACCTTCTTTAGTCATCCTTCCAGCACCCATTGAATCAAACTTAGCTCCTAATATAAAAACTTAATTCATGAGCATTTTAGAAGAACAAATAGGAGAAATTCTTAATAAACATGGATTTGAGAATGGGATTATAAATTATGTTCCCTTAATTAACAATGAATATATCAATAATGGGATTATAAATCAACTTTCTGAGATTAGCAATCCAAAACCATTGGAATTTATCCATCCAATATTTGACATAGGATAGTAAGCTGCATTGTGTCTGGCTGAAGATGGTAAACTTAGCGCTTGTTGGGAGGCAACCTAATATTTAGTTTTTACCTAATTTATCTTTCTAGTTTATTTTTTTTTTAGGATAATTTGAATAAGTTAGAAGGAGAGCCTAAATTTTCAAAGGCATGTGCTGGACAAAAAATATAGTCAGGTGTATTCTTTCATATTCTTTATTACATCCTTTATTTTTTCTTTTCCATTGAAGATAATGTCGATTAAGTTGGGGGGAGAAAAATAAAAATTTTAAAATTTTAAGTCCTCAAAAAAGTTAGTATTTAGTATTTAGACACCTGATTATGCTTAAGAATCAAATCAAACTAAGTATTTTTTTTAAAAAAATTAATACACAGATCAGAGAATCTGTGAGATATTGAGGAATCAAGTATAAAGAAAATTCAATAAAGAGTTAAGTCTAGAATATAAAAAGTTTTTCCTAAGCATTTCTAATTATTTCTACTAGCATCAGAGAAAAGTCTACTTTTTATAGGCTTATGTAGGATAACTATACGTTTCTTGATATAAAAAATTTATTTTAATAGTTTCCAAGTACTTCTCTCTAAGTAACCGGGCCTCTTTGCCTAAGCAAGCATTGAGTTTCGCATCAAAAGATGGAAAGGACAAAGAAACTCGTTGTAAAGCTAGTCTTAACTCGTAGCCTATTTGATTCGAGCTAGTAAGCCCGAGGGGTATTCTATACGTAATGCCCTAAAGTCAACTGGTTTGGGAGTCATTGGCCCAAGACTCGCTACATAGATCAAATAGAAAGCTTTAGGGGTTAAGACACTCAATAGTGTTACAATGTTAAAAAAAGAAAAAAATTGGTTTTCCACCGAGTAATCGAATCCCATTGCCTAAGTAAGCAATGATATTCGTGTCAAAAAATGGGCAATGTGAAAATAAAAATCAATAAATGAAGGGCGGAAGTAGCAATACACTTGTCTATATGAAAGTTTAGATAAATCAAAGATAAAGGTGGGATAATTTAGAAAAAATTTAGAAAAATTTAATGTTCTTTACTTAATTTTTCTATTGATAAGTATTAATATCCCAATGATATGTCTCACTTAAGCTCTACTGAATATCAACGGCCATTTTGAAAATTATTTAGGTAAAATTCGAAACTCTAAAGTTAAAAAATATTTAAAACTAAATTCTTTCTTTACTCGAGGATGAGAAAAGCTTAAGTTGGGAAGTGTGATAAGTACCATAAATTTATTAATAAAAATATTAATTTATCAATTAATTCATGTTAATTTTTAAAAATTAATGATCAATTTATATATAATTTTTAAGAAATTTATATTTTTATTAATTAAAAAATAATAAAAATTAAAAAATAAAATTTTATTATTAATGAAAAGAGCTCATTTTTTTGATCATAACAAAATAAGTTTGAAGCAAAACAGAGCTAAAACGAAGAAGATTTGAATTTCTAAAGAAATAAAATAAATAAAAATTAAATAAAAAAAGAAAATGGCTCAACCGGCTCCGCAAGCCAAGCCAAGCCATCAAAGTCGACTCAGCTGCAGAAGCCACCAGTCGGTCCATGATCCAGGCGTGGACCGTCAGCTTAGCAAAAATCGACGAATCAAGGCATGACATGTGGCGGACCTATACCCTTAAAGGGTCCATAGAAATCCATCGTGGCTCACAGGATATTTTGGACTTTTCACTCGACAACAGGAGGCGCTGATTGGTTGTGGTGTGCGGTGTGGCCGGTCCATGCGGTCCTTGGGAATAGTAATTGTACGATCGAACGATCGTGGTTGATTGCGGTCAAGATCGGACGACAGTGGTTATTTCTGGGTTTGATTCAAATTCTATCAACGATTTGGCATGATCCGATGGCCAAAAAACCAATTGATAAAAATCCAATAGTTTAGAATGCTCCCAATGATGATCAGGACTTTCGACGCACGATCAGTGGCCAGATTTTCTCCATTAACGTACGATCGAATGGCCAGAATTTAATCCGACCTGATTTAGGCTGATACACGTTCGATTTTGATGATTTTTGGACCATTGGATTCCTATTGATGGCCAAATTTCATTTAAAGAGGTAGAATTCATCCAAAACTCCTTTTAATTTAATTTTTACTTAAATTTCTTTATATTTTGATGATCAAAGAGCTCCTTAGTCCCACATTGCCCAAAAGAAAACTCTCCAGCCCTCCTAGCTCTATAAAAAGGACCCCAGGTCTCTAGAAATCAACATCTCAGATTAAGATGAAGCTTTGGTACAGGATGAAGCCAGGCTATGGGTCAATGGTTGCTTCAAAGCAATGGATGCCGAGAAGAAGAGCAAGGCTTCTACACTATATTTCCATTAATGCTGATCCAAGATCAAAGATCAGCCTATTTTATTTTATTTTTTATTTTATGTATTTAAATTATAAACTTTTTAATGTAATATTTATCTTTATGCTCTTTAATTTCATGCTCTTTATTTTTATTATAATTTAATATTTATATTTTAATTATTATTTTTTATTTTATTGCAATTAGATGCTAAGATCTAACTAGTAGATCTTAGTACCAAGTTTAAATTTTTATACCTTTTAATTTTTATTTTTTTATTTTTCGACTTCACTTTTGATCCTAAAACTCTTCTCTTTTCTTTTTCTTTTGTAAAATCAAAGATTTCAAATCTAAAAATACTACCTTTCCTATGGATTCGATCCGATTCATTGCTATCTATGAATTTTTAATTATTTTAAGAAGTTGGATTAAACTGATAAACATGATGTCTTAACCACATCATCGCATTCCTATCATATATCGTTAATTATGAAATTATTAGATTATTTTAAGAAGTTGGATTAAACTGATAAACATGATGTCTTAACGACATCATCGTATTCCTATCATATATCGTTAATCATGAAATTATTAGATTTGATCTAATATTTTTATGATTTAATTATATTAGACTTTAATCTGATTTATAATCATGAATGCATAATTAGATGAAGTTTGATTCATGATTTCATGATTATGTAGTATACATAGTTTCAGATTAAACCCTACAACTAGTATTGTTTGTGAATTAAGATGATTTAATTTTAAAATGAGTTGACTCAATTGGTGAACAATTCTAAGTTGTAAAGAACCTTTCAAAATTAAAAATATTTTTAAAATATCAAACCCTAACCCTTAGCCCATAAACTTAATTAAAAATTAAGTATAATAATTTAGTGTCTAGAATTGTGAATTAAAACTCTAAGTCATTAATCATAAACTTGTGAGTTATTGGATTAGCTGAATTAGGTCCATAAATTGGGTTAGACCTAAGATTAGTTAAAAGATGAACTAATTTAGAGTAATTGATCAAATCTAATTAAATATTAATTTAGATTAGGGCAAAAACTCTATAGACTCATTTACAATAGTTGTAGTTGGTCAAGTCCATGCCTTTAACAAGGATCAAATAGACTTGATTCAAGGCTACACGATTGAATTCAAAATTACTAGGTTGGTTAAATTAAAATTAATAAATCGGATGGTGTCTAAGATAAGTTTGACAGCTTGACCAGTGATTTTTATTGGGAGCTACTCACACTGATTCGATCTTTGACGAGTTAATAGCATATCCCTTTCACTGATCTCACTTATCTGGCCATCTTGGTGAGTTAGATTTTGATTAGATCATTTAGTGATTTGAGCTCACCCATGTCTATTAGGTAAATCAATCTGACTAATTTAGGTGCTCCTAATGCTAGCTTAGATTAGATTCTTTTCTGACTTGGTGAAATCAGTGGAAGGATCAAAATTGGCTTGCTGAATTTTCTTAAATTGATTAACTAAATTCTTTAAAATTATTAGATCCTTAAAAATGAAATAGTTATATAGATAACTAAATCATAGCCTTCCATTAAGTTGAGTGATAATGGGTTCATTAGTATAATGATCATTGGAGGTCCAAAGGCCTGGTGATTATTGACTAACGAAATTATCATTCATAAAATGATAATTTGGTTAAGTCTTTCTGATGGTGGTTAGGTTGGCCGACCAAAGTCGGACCTGATTATTTATTGATTAGATAAGACCAAATATAGTCATGTTAATGGTTGGACCTAATCAAACTTTTTTCAGTGGAGGCCAAAGCCTACTGATTAGGTTTATGGGGCAAAATTAATGTTACTAGAAGTTGTTTGGAGAAACAATTGATTTTGAATCTACCCATAGGTGCACATGGGTTGACCAACCAAAGTTGGGCTTATGTGTAGTTTATGTGGATTCTAGTACCTACTAAGGAATTAGAGTAATTTCTCGAATTGAAGGTAGAGACTACCAATTCATATAAAATAATGGAAGGACCTTTAGACTAAAGTCCAAGTCTTTAGGATTAATAATTCATATACTAATTAGATTTGATTTTTTTTTTGTGCAGACATGGCCACTAACCTATCGCTCCGATCATTGTTAGACCATGATAAATTAATGGGACCCAACTACGATAGCTGGTATCGTAAGTTGAAAATCATCTTAGAGTATGAGCGGATCCTTTATGTGGTAACGGATTGAGCACCTGAGGAGCCAGTCCCGAATGCTAGGGAAGCGATCTGAGATACTTATCTAAAGTGGCTCAATGACCGCACCATCATTCAATGATAATGCTGACGATAATGAAAGATGAGTTTAGCCGTAGGTTTGAAAATGTCCAATCACAGAAGATGCTTCAAATATTGAATGACTCTTTTGGCATGCTAGACGATATTGAAAGGAATAAAATAAGTTGTGCCATTTTCAATGCTCGAATGAGGGATGGGGCCTCAGTCACCGATCATGTATTATACATGATTGAGATGATTGAGTGCCTTAGCAAGTTGGGCTTTCTCCTACACGAGCAGCTTGGTAAGGATGCGATCCTTAATTCTTTGCTCAAGTCCTTCCTCCCCTTCCTAACTCATTTTAGAATGACAAAGTTTGCAGTGAACTACCACAGCTTGTTGGGGTTGCTGCAGAATTTTGAGAAGGATCATCACTCCATAAGAAGATGGTGAATGTAGTGGGAGGGTCTTTTTCTGATCGTCGACCCTTTAAAAAAAGAAAGAAGAATGAGAAGAAGAAAAATAAGAAGGTGCGGCTGCATGCTAGGACGATTGCATAGGGTCAGATCAAGAAGCGCAAGTTCGATCAGAGCCAGGCAGAGTACTTTTTTTGTAAGAAGCAGGGGCACTGAAAGAGGAGCTATCCTTTGTACATTGCCTCCCTAGATCCAAATTGGTCGAGGAAGAAGCAAGTGATTACTGGGCAAGGTAATTATATGATAACACCTTGTAGTTTTTTCTTATTTGATTCTACTACCTGGGTATTAGATACTGGAAGTCTTATCATATTTGTAATTCTATGCAGGGCTTGCAGGTCAGTAGGAGATTTGATCAAGATGAGAGATTCCTGAATGTTGGAGATAGAAGATAAGTTTCAATTCTAGCTTTAGGAATCATGAACCTTGTAATCAATTCAAATAAAGTTATTCTTAATGAATGTCATTATTATCCAACTTTCTTATTGAATGTCATTATTATCCAACTTTCTTATTGAATGTCATTTCTGTAGGTCTTTTGGCCATGAATAGTTTTAAAATATCAATAAAAGAAAAATTTTATAATATCATTTTGAATGGTGTTATAATTTTGATTGGACAATTGAATAACGAAATTTATTTACTTTCTATGCCTGTTAACATGGTTCAATCCTCTAGTAAATGCCCTAAAATTAGTGATGTATCTAATGTCTACCTTTGGCACTATAGGCTAGGTCATATTAATAAGAATAGAATTAATAGGTTAGCTCAAGAAGAAATTCTTGAGGTTAGTGATTGTGAGTCACTTTCGATCTATGAGTCCTGTCTTCTTGGTAAGATGATCAAGTCACCTTTTATTGGAAAAGGTGAATGAGTCACTGAACTCTTGAGTTTAGTACATTCGAATGTATGTGGACCCATGAGCTTAAGTGCCAGAGGTGGATATTTCTACTTCATAACCTTCACAGATGATCTATCGAGGTATGGATATGTCTATTTAATGAAGCATAAGTCAGAGTCGTTTGAAATATTGAAACTATTTCGAAATGAGGTAGAAAGCAAACTAAAAAGAGTATTAAAACTCTTCGATCTGATCGAGGGCGTGAGTACCTTTTCAATGAGTTTTTGACATATCTTAGGGAGAACAAGATTCTCTCCTAATGAACCCCTCCTAGAATACCACAACATAATGGTGTGTTTGAAAGAAGAAATCGGATCCTATTGGATATGGTTCGATCCATGATGGGATTTGCTGGTTTGCCGATCTCCTTATGTGAATATGCACTTGAGTCAGCTTGTTATATTCTAAATAGGATTTCAAGTAAATCTGTTAATAAAACATCATATGAAATATGGATAGGGCGTAAGCCAATGCTTTCACACCTTAGGGTTTGGGGGTGTTCGACCTACATCAAACATTTGATGATAGACAAGCTTGGACCTAGGTCTGATAAGTGTGATTTTATAGGTTACCCAAAAGAAACCAAAGGGTACTACTTCTACCTTGCTGATGAGCAAAAAGTGTTTGTCAGCCTTAAGATAGTCTTTTTAGAAAAGGAGTTCCTTGATGAAGAAGCTAATGCCTCCAAGGTCGAACTTGATGAAGTATGATAGGTGGAAGGACGAACATAAGTTGTTGAACTTGAGCTAGATCTGATTAGATCAGACCTAGAATCCATTATAGAAGCATCCTTAAGGAGATCTGGTAGAGTATCACATCAACCGAGTAGATACTATGATTTTCTGGTTCGGAATGGAGATCCTATCGAACTCGACGAGAATGATCATGATCCAATCACCTATATGGAGTAATGTAGAGATCCGACTCTGAAAAATGGCTTGAGGCCATGAAATTCAAGATGGAATCCATGAAGGTTAATGATGTATGGACATTGGTTGAACCACCCGAAGGAGTAAAATTCATAGGGTGTAAGTGGGTCTTCAAAAGAAAAAGAGGTGCAGACAGAAAGGTAGAGACCTATAAAGCCCGTCTGGTTACTAAGGATATCATCAATATTATGATATTGACTATGATGAGATGTTCTCTCCTATGGTAATGCTCAAATTTATTCAGATAATGCTTGCCATGGCTGTCCATCTGGACTATGAAATCTGACAGATGGATTTGAAAATAGCTTTTCTGAATGAAGAGCTGGATGAAGAGATGTATATGATACAACCTGAAGATTTCACATTCATAGATGAGTCTAAGGTGTGTAAGCTTCAGAGGTCCATTTATGGACTAAAGTAGGCATCTTGGAGCTGGAACATATAATTTGATAGAACAATCAAAACGTATGGCTTCGTTAAGAATGAAGAAGAGCCCTACATATACAAATGGGCTAATGGTCTAGCAATTATATTCCTAGTGTTGTATGTGGATGGCATTCTCTTAATCAGAAATGATGTCCCTACATTACAATGAATAAAGATCTAGCTGTCATCACAGTTCTTCATGAAAGATCTGGGAGAAGCTTCCTATATTCTAGGGATGAAGATCTATAGAAATAGATCTGAAAGGTTGCTTGGATTATTCCAGTCCACGTACATTGATACTATGCTGAAATGGTTCAGCATGAAAAATTTCAAGAAAGACTATCTACCGATAGGTCATAAAATTTTTCTTTCAAAGAGGGATTGTCCAACAACACCTCTAGACAAAGAGCATATGAATAGAATACCATATGCTTCAGTAGTAGATTCTATAATATATGTCATGACATGTATGCGATCAGATGTGGCATACTCACTAGGTGTAGTGAGTAGATACCAATCTAATCCAGGAAAGAATCATTAGAAGATTGTTAAAATCATTCTAAAGTATTTAAAAAATACTAAGGACCAGTGGCTTATATATGGTGAATCGAATTTAAAACCTGTGGAGTTCATAAACTCCAATTTTCAGTCTGATCATGATGATAGCAAGAGTATCTCGGGATACATATTTATCCTTAATGGTGGGGCCGTCTGCTAGAAGAGTTCCAAGCAGCACATCGTGGTCGATTTAGTTTGTGAGGTGGAGTATGTCACTGCATCAGATACTGCCAAAGAAGTGGTGTGGCTAAGAAAATTCATCACCGAGCTTGGAGTAGCATCCTCCATTGATGGTCCAGTTCTGCTCTATTGCGATAGCTCTAGAGCCATTGCTCAAGCGAAGGAACCAAAGGCACACCAACGGACGAAGCATATTCTATGCCGCTACCATCTTATCTGAGAGATTGTGGATCGAGATGACGTCGACCTTCAAAAGATCGACGGAAAGAAGAACCTGACCGACCCATTCACTAAAACTATTATGGTGAAGGAGTTTGATGACTTTAAGTCGAAGATAGATATTAGATACTGTGCTGATTGGCTTTAGTCCAAGTGGGAGATTATTGGAAATGTGTCCCAAAGCCAATCATTAGTCTATGGACGGTTGGACCATATATTTGTAATTATATATGAATTATAAATTAATAAAAATTATTTTGGTATTTTTTATCATAAATTCTATTGTCTTCTAATGAACTTCTATATTATGATGAAGTTCTTAGGACTATTTAGATTCAGTAAAGAAGGATTTATCATTTAGTCCTTAAATAGTTCACGACCAAATGATATGTTGTTACTTAGGACGACAACATTTATCAAGTATAGGTCATTGTGTGCCATACAGGTTGGTTGTCCTCATAACCAAGGAGTGTTGAGAAACTGATATACATGCAAGTGAGATGTATGGGTACATCTACATGAAACGTGATCACTCCGGAGTTTTTCTCCTATCAAGATAGCTTCGATTGGAATATGGGTTATAATGTTCCTTCGATCTGAGATCACCATGGTGACTTTCAAGCGACTCACTTGTTTTTGGTGCCGGACTATATGAGTTCTAATTTAGTGATGGAAGGTTTTTGGGCACAGTCAAGTACTTGTGGAGTCGGTGCATGTAGCAAGATGGGATTGACCACTCTTGATTTCAGGAGCTATGTTCAATTATGTTTCAATTTAGCAAAACCTTGGCCAGGGTAGTCTAGTGAGGAGTCATGGGACTAATTGCTTTGAGAAATGATATGGATGTATTTTCTAGGGTTGACAGTCTAACCCCAAGTCATCTATTACATAGAGATCATAGAGATGAAATTATATTATACCATATTTGCGTAGGTTCTTAATTATTGCGATTGCGATTATTCGACCTATCCGGACATCGGGTTACCTTGTTAGATGGTCACTTCGATTAGTATAGAAATTGGTTTCTATGCTATCGACTTAGGTTTGGATCTATGGGGTCACACATATTAGAAGTTCCTATCTGATCCAATGGCTGATCAAGTATCTCATTGGTCTGGGACTCTATGGTCAAGAGTTCCACTGGACTGAAACTCTGTGACCAAGAGTCCTACTTGGACTAGTGACTCTGAGTCTACTTGTTGAGTCTCTCTGATCAAGAGTCTCATGATCTAAACTCTATGGTCAAGAATTTCACTGGACTAAAACTTTGTGACCAAAAGTTCTACTGGACTGAGACTTTGAGTCTTACTTATCTGGGACTCTCTGATCATGAGTCCTGATAATCTAGGACACTATGGTCAAGAGTCCTACTGGACTGAAACTCTATGACCAAGAGTTCTACTAGATTGGGACTGAGTCCTACTCATCTGAGACTCTCTGATCAAGAGTTTCACTAGTTTGGGACTCTATGATCGTGAGTTCGATTCATTTGGGACACTGGATTCAAGAGTCCCACTGATTTAGGACTCTTCAAGAGTTTCATGTTGATAGGACTCTATTGCCTAGTAACCCATTCGATTTGGACTCAGATATTTTTAGAGGATTAATTAGCAATTTGATTGCTGATTGGCTTAATTTAATGGAGCGATGAGAATTCAATCAAGTCCAATTGAATTTGATTTGATTGGATTTGACCCGATTAGGTCATGAGATGATCTAATTAATTGCTATGGAAGTTTTGATCCTGATTTGATCAGGATGTAAATCTAATTAATTTTTAATTTGATTAAAATTTTATTAGATTAAGCTAAGCCTAATTTGGTTTGGATGTTAATGATTGTTTAATTGGTCTAGATTAAATTAGTTTGGTTGAACCAATTAGGACCAAGTCAAATGAAATGTTTTGAAGTTCAAATTCTTCCATGCGCCCACCATTTTTGACTTTTTCACTTCTGTTCCCACGCCCTCCCTTTGTTTGTCAAACTTTTTATGAGAAATCAAATGTGCATGCAGAAGGAGAGTCGTTCTGTGCATGTTAAACACAAGAGAGGGGGCATTGGGATAGGAAAGAAGTTCATTTGATTTTTGAAATCAAGTTTGAGTGGTTAAACACTCTCAAACCACTCGACCTTATGATTTTTCCTTGCATTTCCATTGTATTTATTTCATAAATTATGAGAAATTTTTGTGCATTTAGGAGAGGTGTTAGCTTATGTGATAAAAATTTTAGATGTGTCTTGGACAGTCAGTATCTGGGTAAAAAAAATCTTGGAGTGAAGGTGAATAGGGATCCTTACAGCACTTTTCTTTTTCTTTATGCTCTCTTCTCTCTTATGTTTTTTTCTCTAAGGATATCCTATTTAATATGATCTAAATAGGAATTATAGATCTAAAGTTCTTCTTTCATGAAAAAACTGATTCATGGGAATAAAAGCTCCAGAACAGAGAGGGCGTGATAGGATTTTAGTGTGTACAGAAATTTTTTGGACGAGTGAAATCCTAGATTTGGGAACTGGTCGGGTGAGAGATTGAGTGCTGTGAGCATCGGATCGGCATCAAAGTTGAAAAATATTTTATCATTCCTCCAATATTTTATATTTTAAGTTTTTGAAATTTTAAAAATTAGAATGTATATGATACAATTAGATCGATCATGATCAGCCATCGAAGGCCCGGTGAGGTAGCTATGCACTTCCAATGGAGCTAATCGGAGATTCAGGAGTCGTGTGGACCAACCATAGAGTCGGAACTATGTGGCTTATGACATGATTTCAGAGCATTATTCGGTGAAAATCAGATTGTGGTATCAACTATTCGCGGAAAAGGTATTGTGTTAAATGAATATGTAGATGTAGTAAATAGTTTATTACATAGTTTTATTTTCAGATCTATTGATGTATGCATGCATATTATGTTTAGATCCTAATGTGTAGGGTTAAATATTCTAATATGATCAGTAGATAATTAATTAGATTAATTATTTTTTGCTGCATCATTGCTATTTTTGAAATATTTTTCGAAAGTAGCATAGCAAACCCTACACTATTTTCTTTAGTTTTCAACTTTGAAGAGCTTCAACTTCTTTCGGATGTTGTCATGGAGATCTTGAATGTACTTCATGAAAACCACATGATAATCGATGGAGATTTCAAAGGAGATTGCTTGCTTGTGAAACTTGATAGTATAGTCTAGGATAGATTGATCATACTTCTCTTGCATGTATTGCTACTTAATCCACCAATCCTCCTTGTAGCTGATTGGATAAAACTATTTCTTGATTAAGCCCTTGAATTTACTCCATGTTAGATTAAAAAGGTCATCATTTTTTATGTATGAATTCCATCATGTGAGAGCATGGCTAGAGAGCTTGAGACAAGTAAAAGCAACCTTCTAGATAATAGAATATCTATAGATATTAAAGTATGTTTTTAATTAGTCTAGATAGTTATTTTATTCTTTCTGCATCAACAGTCTCATCATATATAAGGATCTCAATTCGAGCTTCAACTTTAAATGGTTGAAGAGAAAGATTTTGTGAACCTCTGGGTTGCACATTTTTTTCACTGGATGGAGGATCTTCATTTCTAAATGTTAGACATATTTTTGCAATAGGAGTTATTGGTGTTTGTGCTTGCATTAGAGGTACTATCAATCGAAGATGATCTTGGTGGGTTGAGCAATTTTCTCTTCTAATTGTATGAGACATTTTTATATCTCATCATCTATTAAGGAAGAACTGGTAGCCATACTCACCTTTGTCCTTTGATATATATGAAGCATGGATAGTCCTTCTCCTAATTGCTTATATTGCTCAAACATCTGAACCATATACTAAAACATCCCATAGATGTAAATGATTGATGCTTTAACATCAATCTGATCCGATCTAGGAGAACAAAGATTTTCTTTAACCCACTTAGTTCAAATCTCTCAAAAGAAAATTCGAAGAAGATGGAAGAATTGTGAAAGTAGGGCTTAAGACCTCTTTTCTTTCATGGATTTTCGTACACAAAAAACTAAGTTACATAACTTTTATTTATAATAATAAAGTCTGTCCTGACACATTCAAATCAAATTCTTCTTCTTATCTTCTAAAAGGATGTCCATCCTCGAATAATCTGGGTTAGACTATTTTTTCTAGCTTAAATAAAACTAGAACTCTAAAAATAGGATAAATATAAAAAATATAAAAATATATAAAAATTTAACAGAAGATAAATGTCGACTTTTATATTAATTTTTGCCTTCTATTACTCCATTTAATTCTTTATGGATTGAAAGATCACCTTCAATCAAAATATCTTCCAAAAAAGAAAGTTTTAGTATGATTAGTCTATTTTGAGGCTTAAATGATGGAATTTTGGCATGATTTAGCCTCTTTAGGGCTATTCCAAAATTATAAATCTCAGGAAAAATACTCAATTTCAAAGAAAAAAGGTATCATCATCTTAATCAGGTATCGTATAGTCAAGTTATGGTCTCCTAAATCTTGATGCATGATTCGGCTTTCTGATATAGTAGATCTTGCTTCTAGGCCCTATCTAGCTCTTACTCATAGTAATTAAAGTTGTCTATATTGAGTCGAGGATCCTCCTGGATCAAAGGATAATAGATGCTCATACACTAGTGTTTTTCCATTGACCCCTCACACTTAATATAATAAATTTAATTATTGAGTAAATTTAAATATTTTTTTAATTGAAGTACCAACGTCTATAAAAAATTATTGCTATAATGAAAGTAAACTCCACCATATCTTGATGGCTAGATATTATAATGCATATTAGAAATATATTGGCTATCATGGTTGAAGGAAAATCCTGATTTTTCAGTCTAGGTTTGTTCAGATCTGATCAGATCAAAAGATATATTTCAAAAATTTTTACTCTTTGATCCATATCAAATCTGGGATATTTCAAATCTATTATTATTATTTTAAAATAAAATAAATTTATAAATTAAATCAGATTTAATTTACTTGAAGTGGGTAATCCTATTACCGTTGATGATCCTTAAGCAGGGAAGGTTCTGGATCTAGCACAGCAAGTGCTCTGGCTCTACTATCAGCTCGGATGAATTGGAGATCCTCTTCTTCTCTATCAGTCTCCAAAAAATAGATCTGGAATCTGATCTAGGAGAATCTTCAAAACTCCTTTTGAAGATCAGCAGTTGTCCTTTGATAGGCGCCTTCTAGCTTCCAGTCGCTTCTTCCTCGTCTGAATCCACCAACACAAGGTCCAAAACTCCTTTTGGATGTGAGAGAGGAGAGAGAGAGTGGGTTTGGTGGATGGATGAGAAGGAGAAGCAGCCTTGGGGCGTGGAGAATTTTATTCTAATCTTAATTTAAGTTGGGCGCAGGGTCTTATTTATAGACTAAGCGTGATCCAACTCTCTTCTTCCCAACCAATCACATACCTTTGTGAATCAGATCTAAATCTGATTGTGGAATAGAGTCTCTTGGATTCCTCCTTAGAGGGCACTAAGACCAGTCAAAGTTGGTTCTTAGGAGAACTCTAATTGGAATCCAAAAGGAGATGGAGTCCCTGTCCAACAGGACTCCTGGGGCCAGCTTGGCACACCCCAGGGTGGCTGCTTCGCACCTCCTCCTTGCCAGGTTTTGAGGACAGGCCCCACCAGTCTTCAATAGGTGCGTGACACATGAACAAAGTCAAAGTATCAATGGTCAACATTTGACCAGTCAAAGTCAACTTTTGACCAAAGTCAAGGAGAGAGAACAGGTGACCAAAAAATCAGATAATATCTTACAAAATAAGACAACCTTTTCTACTTGGACAAGCTCCAGTCAGAAAAGTGAAGGCCTCTAAATGAGACAAACTCCTTTGGCTCAGTGGACAACTTATTTGATAGTAAAAGAAGAATGTTAGGTTCAATGAGTGCTAGCATGATTTTTGAACCTAATTGAATCTCATTCAGATCAATTGAACTGGATCAGTTCAATTGATTATCACCAGATTCAAATCCTTATTTGTGTGACCCAGTTAGGTTCAGTTCTGTATGGTAATGGGATATGTCATGATCTCTATCATCGACATCATCGAAACTCCTTTCGATGGATCAGAACTCTTTTGATTCGAACAGCTAGAATGATCGATCATCTAAATCATTCTAATTGCTCCCAAAATCCTATCAGTGACACCTAGCAGTATATGGTGGCAACCCATCAGAGCTGAATGCGAACCTCTTGGTGCAGCTACCTATGTGATTAAGTTCTTCTATCTTGAGCCCCGATCAGATTAGGGTTAAGGTGAACTCATCAAACCCTAGTCTCTGTCATATGATGTAATCATTCGATTTCAAGTCCAATGTGAAAAGCTAAATAGAAACTCTTTCTATTATTTCACTCTACCATGGCCATGGACTTCAGGACTTGATTCTCATGATCATCATAGGGCTGCTCCTCTACCACCGAGGTAGATAGATTCCATCTTGATGCTATCCAGTTCCTACAATGAACATGCTATAGCCAACATACACCTCAGGATTCCATATGGCTAGGAGACCGAGTAATGGTGTAGTCAAACTATAACACCCTCAAGGTGAACTGCCGATGCACCTCAGGTCAAAGAACCAGACACACTACTGCAGCATCGAGTCAGTCATTGACGAGAAGGTAGACTCCCTAATGACTACTCGAGAAGTGGTCACGCTCAGTGCCCTCGTTCTCTAACGAGTACCTGTACTCTCGCTCCGGTGTCTCTACACCATAGACTCAAGACTCATCTACTAAAGAGAAGCGATTGTACACCAACCTTCTGGATCAATCACCATCCTCGTGATGATCCTATGGTCGGAAGCATTTTATGAGTTAATAATGATTATTCATGTCTTAAATTTTTAACTCTTGAAAATATGAATTATCATTATCATTAACTCAAAGGATGTATTACAGACACTAAATATATATATGTGATAGAAAATAATCCATTTTATTGATATTAGTCAAAATTATAATTTTGCCCCTAGAAGTGTATTACAAGTGTCAGCCAATTCTGGCTTCTAGGGCACATATATCTAACAATGGTAAGATAGTTGCACAAGCAAACTTGAAAAGAAATGCTTGAAGAATTTTCCCTAATCAACCCAATGAAATATCTAATAATGACTAAGCATATGATAAATTTTAGATCCACCATTAAATAAGGTCCAAACATTGAAAATCAGATCCATATCCAAGTTAGAATCTTCTAAATTTTTGGATTAGATTATACAATCCCAAATGTTATGACTTGACATGTGAAGTCATATCAAATTCATGTTGGCATTTGAAATGGGCTTTAGGCAATCTACACCTTTTTGGAATTACTTTTGATATCATTTGCTAGTTGTAATGGGAGGGTAAAGGTCCTTTTTTCATGAAGAATGGTGAAATTGAAGGTCAAGTTATAGGCAAGGCATTCATTAGGATTGCATCTCAAGATTGTATTCCATTATCACTTTCTCTTATTTAGGATCTATTTGGATGATTGAGCTAAAAATCCTATTGGATTTGTGGATTGAGCTAGCACAATTAGCAAGATCATAGAATTACATGCTGGGTTATGCCTATATTTATAAATACTCTGGAATAACTTTCAAGTAGGCTGACCCAAATTCTATAGAGAGAAAAATGACCTAGCAATCCTATGATCTTGCTAGTAATGCTGGCCCAATCCATAAATTAAGGATCTATTTTGATGGTTGGGCTGAAAATTCCATGGGATCCATGTGATGGGTTAGTGCAACTAGGAAAAATCAATCAGACTAGGTTTATATGCCCAAATACTCAGGAGCCTTGGGAGTGAGCCTGTTTGAATCCTATAGGAAGAAGGGAAATTCTTTATGCACCGCGGGCAGTGTAGCTTGTGCGCACCGTCTGCGATGATTGGCTCATGCATGGGGCTGAAAGAAAAAAAATTTTTTTTAGGCACCGCGCTCCAGCCCTACACATGAGCCAATCACTATGGGTGATATGCGCGGGGCTGCACTACCCGCAGTGCATAAAGTGTTTCCTATAGGGAGAAAGAAAAGATCTAAGCCCAAGCTGATTTTAGGCCCAACCATGCAAACAGGCCCTTAATAGCATTTTCAGCTCAATCATTCAAATAGATTTTTATTTTGTAAGTGTTTCCTTTATTTTCTATTATTAAATCTTTAGCTTTTCTCCATTCAGCCTGCTTCTCAAAATATTTAAGTTGTTTATACAATAAGGATGACTTAATATGTTAGAAAGAATCACTTTGTGCTTAACTTTGTTTTTTTATATGCTGAAGAATTAATCTTTAGATAGATTTTCTGACTTCATAGTTTGGTGGTCATTGCTCATCCTAATTTTATTAAGATTTACTTATTTCCTTATCATATTTATACTATAATTCTATTCCTATATGGCATTACTTTGCAGTAATCCTATTTATTCTAGGAATTCCCTAGCTAGGATAGAAGTTCTATTTTTTAGTGACCCCTTAAGTTTTGTTCTAGTGCTAAGTTACAGTATGTTCCCATATGGTATGGGAAGAAGTACTAGACTTGAGCTAAAATTAAGTAGAATAGTTAGAGCATATAACCAAGTTGAGTCATGATGGTTTAAGGAAATGTTCTTTTATATGTCTGATAGGTGAGAGAATTATTATGTGCCAACCATATCGTTGGATTCTAGAAGAGCATTATAGTTCTTTGCTTTTGATTTTATGAGTTTGTAATATTTTTGTGTTTGACAAAAGTCTTTTATGCTCTTCAATATTATATTCTTGCAATTATTTTTGTGTTTGATGTTTGTTCTTATAATCCTCACAATTTGATGGTCCTCCTACATAGGAATGTGCCATTCTTCAAGTTCTAGTTCAAGATTCATAGATTATTTCATTATTTGTATTTTGATCCGTCAAACACCTAATTACTTCATTACCCATCTTTATGATAAAAAAGATTTTAAAAATTATTTTTTTCATATTTGAATGCTTTGTTCTTCCCAAAATTCTTCAATTGGTAGACTGCTTCTCCGAATCGAGTGTTTTGGACAACACCCCCTGATCCTCTTTTACCTGACAATAACGAGAGGGACAAAAATCGAGTGCATGACACTTTTCTCCCCTCCTCCTCTGCCTCTGCCATAGCGGGCAAGGAGGTCAAGGATGAGTTCCATAACCTATGATTCCTTACCCTATCTTCCTTCGTCTCCCATGCTCAAAACCCGAGAAGAGGAGCAGGATGTGGAGGAGGAGGTGTGAGACAATGTGGACAAAATTAGGGTCATGGACCCTATCCTCATCATTGGAACATGGGGGAGATTAGGGGAGGAGAGTGGGAGGCAGAGTTGAAGCCGATGAAGGACCACATAGGTTTCAACTCTGCCACCCAAACCAAGAAGCCCCCTCCCAAAGACCTCAAGGACATTGCTGGTTCGCCACCTCTATCTTCAATAAGAAGCTCTAGATGTGGCAGAGGAAGTAGAAGTTCAAGAAATACTAGGGTAGTAGCAAGGCGGCTGCATCCGCTATGCCATTGTTGGAAAAGCTCCCCAGGTTGTCCTAATAATTTTGCAACATGCATTTGGAGATTGCCATCAATGCATTCGACCGACGGTCTTGCAACACCGACCCATAGTTCTCTCTTGACACTGGTCGGATCTCCATCGATGATCCCTAATTCTCGTGGGACAAGCCTAGGGCCTCTTGGGATGACTACCTTATTGAAGGTCAATTTGTGTTCCCTCGCCTCCCTCTCATGCTCTCCGTCATCAAGGATGCCCCCACTCGGCCATATAGTGCTCAGATGGCCAGATCCCCATCAAGGAAGATGCTGTGACCCTATGTGGCTCCACCCAGGCACAAGATGACTACTTGGATGCATCTAGCCAGCAACGGAGATTCGAGTAGTCAACCTCTATCCGGAAGGTGACCATCAAGACTAATGAGCCACAGTTGGCCTCCAATGCCAAGGTGTCCCCTGTCGGAGGCACCAAGTTCTTTCCCTTCCACCCAAGGAGCTTGCTAGATAGGAATCTAAGAGATTACAGCTCAAATTGTTTGAGAGATGATCGCTCCGAGAGCTTTGAATTAGCTTTTACAGACTCCTGCAAAGGGAGCTCTGCAAAGAAGTTCGAGAGGTGGGGTAGGGCATAGAACATCTAGGGGCTCATACATGATAGAGGTAGCAATAGAGGAGGAGTCGATGTAGTTTAGAGATCTTTCTTGGAGGTGCGGCTTGAGTTGCGGGCTCGGAGCTATGGTGGCAAGATTTCGTAGTGCAACAGTAGCGTGAACTCTTGCAATGGTTACAATGATTTTGAGAGCATGATGAGGAGCATCCCCAAGATGGACAAGCATGGAAAGAAGAGAAGGGAGGAGATTGTGTTAGAGAGAAATTGGAGCACCAGATACCATTTTGAGAATGGCTTGCTAAGGTTTGGAGAAGGCTTCGATTTAGTAGAAAAACATAGATCAAGAGATTTAGCCCAAACAGAACATTCAAATGTAGGAAAAACAAATCCTAAAACCTTTTTTTACTGTGAAAGTATGTAACAGAGCCTTAAGGGTTCTCTGCTTATTTGGGATGTTTGAACCTCTTTTTTCCATGCTATTGCAGTTATAGTCTACTGATGCGTGCTAATTTATAGCTATGGTAAGTGCACCGGTCGATCAAGTAATAAAGTGAATGAGTAGAGTATCATCCCTAGAGGATTGAAAAATAAGTACTGAAAAGCTCTTTCCTATGCTTTATTTAGAAGACCGATTTATGAGAATAAGAAATTAAAGAATAAAATAAAAAAATAATTAATTTTTTTTTAGGAAATAGAGAGAGTGTAATTATTAGGATTTTAAATTTAAGAGCAATGGATTACCAAGGCAATTGATTTACCAACTCAGTCAATACAATATTTAGATTATTAGTTTAATTTTATTTTATGTGACAGTGGAGTCTCCTAATTTATTCACTATCCTTTGGTCCAGGCATAGCAAAACTATCAATATTTATTAATTACCCTTTGATCTAGGTGTAATTTAAATAAATATTAATGCATTAGGTTTTGTGAAACCCTCTAATTAAAATACGCTGCATCCAAAGCGCACTAAAATTTCCGCATGCATATGAATTCTAATTTGATTCATAATACAAGGTATATAATCAAGAAGCATTAACATAGATGTACTTGGTTCGTAATATCTATGTTCATCAGATCAATTTAGAAGATGGCCAGTAATCTAAAAGCATTAAGATCAGATTTATATACTCCTCATGAATAAAATTTTAAATAATGACACTGAATATTGCATCAAAAGAGTGGCTACACCTTAGCCTTAGTAAAAGAAAATTTAGTTCATGATAACAAATTCAAAAATAGCAAATAAAATAAAAAGCATAGAGAAATTAGACTGTTTGATTACTGAAATTGATTATCCATTGCTCTTGGTGTGGAAAACTTGGCGAAGAAGAAGATGCTCCTTGATCGATGTCTTGATTCTCGAAAAAAAATCAAAAACTTTTTTGTTATTTTTCATAAATCACTCTTCTCTTTCTACCTCTCTCCTCTCTTTTTCTTTTTATTTTTTTTTCTAACTTCTCTCTCTCTCTTTCTCTCTATCTCTCTTTTTCTTTGTCTCTCTCTATCTCTCTCTTCGATTTTTTTTCATGACAACAGTAGGTTTTTATAGATAAAGAATTTGATTTCCTCTCAAAATTCATCAAAAATTAGGTTTAAGACTCCCAAAACAACTCAAACTAAGATCTAGATAATTCTGCCCGTTAGATGTTGATCAAATGATCCAAAAATTACTTAAAAATCTCTTAAAATAATCCAGATCAAGTCGGATTTCATATCAGCCGTTGGATCAACCGTTAGATTGAATCTGGGTCGTTTGATCACATAGAAAAAGGTCTTCTAATCTTTAGTTTAACATCGGGATGAATCTCAGCCATTGGATCTCGATCGGAAGCTGCGGATGCCATCCATCAGCACCTTCATTTCGATCGTCCGATCGAATTTCAGTGAAAGCCGCCCATTGGATCAGCCAAAATTTTCAAATTGCCCTCCATAGACCATGCGCGAGCCCGGTGTTGCATAGACTGTCGCATTCTTCAGTCAATCAGAGCGCGCTTTATGCTGTGAAATTCTCGAATTGCCCTTCAGATGGTCCACCGTGTGCCATGAAAAATGCTGACATCATCCTGATGTCAATGTTGCATCGGTGGCTCGGTCTGCTGTTTCGATCGAATCGGGCCGAACCGCTGAACCGATTTGAACCGAACCGATTTATCTTTTTTTATTTTATTTTTTTTTTGAAATTCAATTCTGGGCTCGTTTGAAGTTGTTTTGCCTGAAATTTATTTCATCTGAACCAAAAAAATAAGATCTTCACATTGGTGGCCTTCTTTCCTACATAAGATTAATAAAAATATCAATTTTTAAAGAAATAAATTAATTTATTTTATAATTTAATACTTTTATTAGTATATTTTTACCACTTATCACACCCCCCAACTTAGTCATTGCTAGTTCCTTAGCAATATTTTATTTAATACCATGTTTCAATAAGATTATCCATCACAAAGATAAAATCTAGGACTAAAGGTCAAACGTTTAGAAAATACTGCTAACTAAGCATTGAGCTTCAGAAGCAAATTTTTCAGTCAATACAATTAAAAACTTTCTTAGAGTACATCAAAGATCTATAGCACTTGTGTTCGTGATGACTAACTTTAGCATTTCAGTATTAAATTAAAAGAACAAAAGTATCTTCTCTTATCACCTATTTTGGTCAATTTTCTATACATTCTTAATTTTATACTCATGAATTAAGGTAGCTTTCACACTGCCTTTCTCTTCTTTTTTTTTTTTATTTATTGTGCTGAGCATCCTGGCCTTTCCTTCACCATTTTATGTGAATTTTCACACTTGACCTAGGTGTAGAGACCCAGTTACTAGGCTTTGGGCAATCCACATATACTCTGTCTTTTGTACTTTATTTTTAGGTAGGTAGCTCTTTCCTTAAATTCAAGTTTCTTTGATTAGAATGTATATTACCAATTTTCAGTGATAATTGAATCCTCGCCTTATAATCAATACCTACTTTGCCTTGTTAGTGTGCATGTGCAATTAGAAGTGCTAATAATCTTTTAATGACCTAAGTAGGCTGCTAAAAGTTGACCAACTAATCTACTTCTTTAACTCATTACATTTATTAGCAAATAATTCTATCTTTTATCACTTATCCAGTTTATCTTGCTCAAGATTTTCTTCTTGATACATGGTTTTTTTTTTGGTTTTTTTAAACTTATTCTACATTATTTTAAAGGAGAAAGAAAAATAAAGGGTGCAATAAAAGATAGGAAGGAATACATCTGATTTGGTTCAGTCTGATTCTTTGGAGCTTTGAAATTTTGCTTGAGCTCTCATTGACTGCAAAATTAAAAATACACACCAGAGCAGTAAAAGAGCAACCATAAATTACTGAAAAATAAAAGGAAAAAAATGATCAAAACTAAAAAGAAAAGAAACAATCTATCTAGTAGTTCTAATTTATAGTCTTCAGCTTGACTTTCTTTGAATTCTAAAGTGGATCAATCTGGTGTCACTTCAATTGAAATACTTTCATATTTGATTGAGTCCTCTTTCAATTTGACATTGCTCGCTTTTATAGTCTCAAACCTATTTTCTATAGAATTCTCATATAATGGATTATCAATAATATCAATTAGAAAACAAGTTTGATTATCATCAGTTTGTTTAGTATCTTTGAAAACATTAAAAGTAACTTGTTTGTCTTGGACTCTAAGAATTAATTTTCCTTGTTGAACATCTATTAAAGCTCCTCCAATAGCTAAAAAGGGTCTCCCTAAAATAAGGGATACATCATAATCTTCTTTCATATCAAGAACAATAAAATCAACAGAAAGAATAAACTTGTTTACCTTTACCAAGACATCCTCCACTATACCTCTTGGATATTTAATGGATCTGTCGGCTAATTGAAGAGTAATAGTAGTAGGTTTTGGTTCTCCTAGACCTAGCTTCCTGAAAATAGAAAAAGGCATAAGATTAATGCTTGCTCCTAAGTCATATAAAACTTTATCAAAACTACAATCACCAATAATGCAGGGGATAGTAAAACTTCCTGGATCTTTTAACTTCTGTGGTAATTTATTTTGAAGTATTGCTGAGCATTCTTCATTCAAATTTATTCTCTTATGCTCCTTTAGCTTTTTTTTATTTGTTAAAATTTCTTTGAGAAACTTGGCATACTTGGGCATTTGAGTAATAGCATCTACAAAAGGAATATTAATATATAAATTCTTTAAAATTTTGAAAAAGTTAGAAAATTCCTTATCTGGATGCTGTATTTGTCTCTCTGGGAATGGTAGTGGCGGCACGTAGGGCTTCACATTTGGATCAGCAAATCATATACCTGGAGACCATCCATCTGCTGGTTGTTATTGGTGACTGACGAATTTGAGTTGATGGTTCCTTATTTGTAGTTGGCTCTTCAGTCTCTTTCTTCTGATGTAGCTCCTCTAACTTTGTACCACTTCTTAAGGTGATAGCATTGACTTGCTCCCTTGGATTGGTCTCCGTGTTGCTGGGCAAGGATCCCTGAGGTCTCTCGAAGATTATTTTAGCCATTTGACCTATTTGCATCTCCAAGTTTTGAATTGCTGCTGTTTGGTCCTGCCTAAGTTTGGCTTTCAAATTTTTTATAGTTGCTTCTTGGTTTTGCATAAATTTGACCATCAGCTCTTCCATGTTGGACTTCTTTTCAAGTACTTGGAATCCCGGGGGTGGCTGTTGTGCTGCATTTTGATTGCTCCATGAGAAATTTGGGTGCTGCCTCCACCCTTGATTGTATGTGTTGGAGTAGGGATTATTTTGTTGCGGCCTGAAAAAATTATCAATATAATTAGCTGTATCAATTGTTTTAGCAAAAGGATTACCTGTCTGGCAATTGCTCATATCATGTCCTCCTCCACATAAGTCACAAGTAATGCTTTGAATATGCATAGCTGTTCCCTTTAAGTTGTTGACTTTGGCTCTAAGGGCTGCAGTTTCAGCTAGTAAGATTGGCACGCAATCTACTCCCTACACAGCTACTAGTCTTTTTGGCATCATGCGCTCTGTCTGCCATTGATAGCTATTTGATGCCATCTTATCGATCAGATCGAAAGCTTCTTCCTCTATTTTTTGATTAATGGTTCCTCCTGCTGCTGCATCAATCATAGAATGATTAGTAGGAATAAACCATTATAGAAAGTTTGTACTTGAAGCCATATGGATAGTTGATGATGTGGACATCTCCGCAGCAGTTTCTTGAAATGCTCCCAAGCCTCATATAAGTGTCTCCATATCCATCTGCATAAAAGGAAGTGATATCGTTGCGCATCTTGGCAGTCTTGGAAGGTGGAAAGTACTTGGCTAAGAATTTTTGGGCTAGGACATCCCAAGTTGTGATAGAACCTACAGGAAGAGAATGAAGCCAACTCTTAGCTTTATCCCGTAAAGAGAAAGGAAATAACCTTAATCTAATAGCATCATCCGACACCCCATTAATTTTAAAAGTATCGCAAAGTTCAAGAAAATTAGAAATATGGGCATTCGGATCATCATGCACGTGTCCACTGAATTGGACAGTTGATTGAATCATCTGGATCATCGTCGATTTTATTTCAAAAGTTGTTTGCTTGTACAGGCGGTCTCCTGATGCTCGAAGCTGCATCGGCTTCAGATGGTGTGATGTAATCATTTAATGGATGATGTACTGGTCGAATAGCTTCATGCTGTCCTTCAGTCGCCATATCCAATCCTAGATTGATGTCGTTAGGATCTTCAGCTGCCATGTTTCTTTCTTGTTGTAGTCTTCTAATGGTCCTTTCAATTTCTGGATCTAAAGGTAGTAAAGTTACTATGTCCAGTACGTGTCATGCACTAAATTTTTTTTTTAAATAATAAAAATTAAAAATAAATTTCTAAAGTAAAGCTAGGATCAAAATTTTAATATTATTTTAAACACAATCCCCGGCAACGGTGCCAAAAACTTGATGCATGCTAATTTATAGCTATGGCAAGTGCACCAGTCGATCAAGTAATAAAGTGAATGAGTAGAGTATCGTCCCTAGAGGATTGGAAAAATAAGTACTGAAAAGCTCTTTCCTATGCTTTATTTAGAAGATCGATTTATGAGAATAAGAAATTAAAGAACAAAATAAAAAAATAATTAAAAAAATGTTTTTAAGTAAATAGAGAGAGTGTAAATTATTAGGGTTTTAAATTCAAGAGCAATGGATTACTAAGGCAATCGGTTCACCAACTCAGTCAATACAATATTCAGATTTTTAGATTAATTTTATTTCATGTGACGGTGGAGTCTCCTAATTTATTCACTACCCTTTGGTCCAGGCATAGCAAAACTATCAATATTTATTAATTATCCTTTGGTCCTAGGTGTAATTTAAATAAATATTAATGCATTAGGTTTTGTGAAACCCTCTAATTAAAATATGCTGCATCCAAAGCGCACTAAAATTTCCTGCATGCATATGAATTCTAATTTGATTCATAATACAAGGTATATAATCAAGAAGCATTAACATAGATGTACTTGGTCCGTAACATCTATGTTCATCAGATCAATTAGAAGATGGCCAGTAATCTAAAAGCATTAAGATCAGATTTATATACTCCTCATGAATAAAATTTTAAAATAATCACACTGAATATTACATCAAAAGAGTGGCTACACCTTAGCCTTAGTAAAAGAAAAATTAGTTCATGATAACAAATTCAAAAACAATGAATAAAATAAAAATCATAGAGAAATTAGACTGTTTGATTGCTGAAATTGATTATCTATTGCTCTTGGTATGGAGAACTTGGCAAAGAAGAAGATGCTCCTTGATTGATGTCTTGATTGTCGAAAAAAATCAAAAACCCTTTTTTATTTCTCATAAATCACTCTTCTCTTTCTACCTCTCTCCTCTCTTTTTCTTTTTGTTTT
This sequence comes from Cocos nucifera, assembly GCA_006176705.1. NCBI lineage: Eukaryota > Viridiplantae > Streptophyta > Magnoliopsida > Arecales > Arecaceae > Cocos > Cocos nucifera. Next base: position 31,231 of record QRFJ01000301.1, read on the forward strand.
TCTTTTTCTGACTTCTCTCTCTCTCTTTTTCTCTGTCTCTCTCTCCGATTTTTTTTTACGATAACAGTAGGTTTTAATAGATAAAAAATTTGATTTCTCCCCAAAATCCATAAAAATTAGGTTTAAGACTTCCAAAATAACTCAAATTAAGATCTGGGTAATTCTGCCCGTTAGATGTTGATCAAATGGTCCAAAAATTACTTAAAAATCTTTTAAAATAATCCAGATCAAGTTGGATTTCATATCACCCGTTGGATCAATCGTTAGATTGAATCTAGGCCATCCGATCGTGTAGAAATAGGCCTTCTGATATTTAGTTTAACGTCAGAATGAATCTCAGCTGTTGGATCTCGATCGGAAGCTGCAGATGCCGTCCATTAGCGCCTTCGTTTTGGCCATCCGATCGAATTTCAGTGAAAGCCGCCCATTGGATCAGGCAAAATTCTCAAATTGCCCTCCATAGACCATGCGCGAGCCTGGTGTTGCGTAGACCACCGTGTTCTTCAGCCAATCAGAGCGCGCTTTATGCTGTGAAATTCTCGAATTGCCCCTCAGATGGTCGACCGTGCACCATAAAAAATACTGACATCATCCTGACGTCAGCATTGCGTCAACAGGCCGGTCTGCTATTTCAATCGAATCGGGCCAAATCGTTGAGCCGGTTTTCTAAACCAATTTGAATTGAATTATTTTTTTTTTTTTTTTGAAATTCAATTCTGGGCTCGTTTGAAGTCCGTTTTGCCTGAAATTTATTTCATCTGAATCAAAAAAATAGGATCTTCACATTGGTAGCCTTTTTTCTACATAAAATTAATAAAAATATTAATTTTTAAAGAAATAGATTAATTTATTTTATAATTTAATACTTTTATTAGTATATTTTTACCACTTATCATTTACCATATCTATCAGAAGATGAATACTACAGTAGATTGGGTGGTGGCTTTTGTTACTGAGTACTCAGGTGACTGGGTGTGGAGACAAGATGATGTTTTTCCATTGGTCTTACATGATTTTATGTATCTTGACTCTTTGGACTGCTCTCGCACTAGACTGGTGTGACCGCATGTTTGTACTGAAAAAAAGAAGATAGATAATTAAGCAATTAGGTGTATGATGGACTTGACTATAAATAGGTTAAGTACTACTTTTCAAACCATATGGGGCATAGTGAAATAGGGCCTAATCTTATATGAAAAAAATATAATTATTCCAAAAAAAAATATTATTATTAGGAAGCTCACTAGTGGTTACAAAGAATGGCTAACAAAGCACCATGACACACTTTTGATTGGGTCTAATAAAATACCATGTATAATTTTGAACTCTTACCATCACTAGCCTCTGGTATCCTATTTGATTTGTTTCCACCTATTTTTAGGAAGCTTCTAGCTCATGGACCCCATCCTCATCGTCAGAAGATCAGGGGAGATCAAGCGATAAGAGTGGGAGGCAGAGCTGAAGCCGATGAAGGACCACATGGATTTCAACTCTGTCGCCCAAACCAAGAAGCCCCCTCTCAAAGACCTTAAGGACATCGTCGGCAGCTTCTGGCTTGCCACGTCTATCTTCAACAAGAAGCTCCAGAAGTGGTAGAGGAAGCAAAAATTTAAGAAATACTAGGGCAGCAACAAGGTGGCTGCATTCGCTATGCTACCATCGAAAAAGCCCCCCCGATCATCCTTGTGATTCCACAACACGCATTCGAAGATCGCCATCAATGCATTTGGTCGGTGGTCTTGTGACACTGACCCATGGTTCTCCCTCAACACTGGCTGGATCTCCATCGATGACCCTCGATTCTCGTGGGACAAGCTAGGACCTCTTGGGATGACTACATTATCGAAGGCTGATTTGTGTTCCCTCGACTCCCTCCCATTCTCTTCATCGTTAAGGATGGCCCCGCCCGGCCATATAGTGCTCGGATGGCCAGATCCTCATCAGGGAGGATGCTATGACCCCGAGTGGCTCCATCCTTACACAAGACTACTACTCGGATGCATCTAGCCAATAGTGGCGTAGCTTCGAGTAGTTAAACTCTATTTGAAAGGTGACCATTGAGACTAATGAGCTACAGCTAGCCTCCAATGCCAAGGTGTCTCCCATTGGAGGCACCGAGTTCTTCCTTTTCCACCCAGAAATCTTACTGGATAGGGATCTAAGAGATTACAACTCAAATTCTTTGAGGGATGATCGCTCTGAGAGCTTTGAATCAGCTTTCAGAGACTTGCAAAAAAAGTTCTGCGAAGAAGTCCAGGAGGTGGGGCAGGGCATGGAATATCTAGGGGCTCATACATGGTAGAGGCAGCAGCAGAGGAGAAGCCAATGTGGTTTGGAGATCCTTCTCGGAGTCGTGGCCCGAGTTGCAGGCTCGGAGCTATAGTGGCAAGATTTCATGGTGCAACAATAGTGGAAGCTGGAGGAGAATGGTGACCATGATTTTGAGAGTATGATGAGGAGCATCCTTGAGATGGACAAGCATGGGAAGAAGAGGAGGAATGAGATCGTGTAGAGAGGAACCGGAGCACTAGATACCATTTTGAGAATGGCATGCTAAGGTTTGGAGAAGGCTTTGAGTCGGTGGAAAAACATGGATCGAGAGATTTGGCCCAAATAGAGCATTCAAATGTAAGAAAAATAAATCCTAAAACCTTTTTAACGGTGAAGGTAGGTAATAGAGCAATTAGATGTCTAACGGAACTGACCATAGATAGGTTAAGTGCTACTTTTCAAACCATAGGGGCTTAGTAAAATAGGACTTAACCTTAGATGGGAAAAATGTAATTATCCCAAAAAAATCATTATTATTAGGAAGTGCCACTACTAGTTATAGAGAATGGCTAACAAAGCACCATGACACACTTTTGATTGGGTCTAACAAAATACCATGTATAATTTTGAACTCTTACTCATCACTAGCCTCTAGTATCCTATTTGATTTGTTTGCACCTATTTTTAGGAAGCTTCTAGCTCATTTAGAAGTTTTTGACCACTCTTGTTTTTATTTATTATTAAAAAATGTGTTGGAGATGGCACTACGACCACTTAACCCTAGACCTTTTCTAAGTAGAGAGATATGCCAACCATGTGATCTAAGTTGTCATCTAATGTCCATAGTAGCTCTACAAAGCTACCATGTACTTTGTGATGACTAATTCTTAGTGTACAAATCTTGATATATCTTAATGTTCTAAACTTTAATTAAGTGCAAGTAGTTACAAAGTTAATGATTTTCTTGAATTAGAAAGCAAATAAATTGCATTGTACTACACTTTGTAGAGCCCTTTATGCTCTGAAAACATTATGCATGCTCGTAAGGGCATGTTTGATTGGGTGGAGTTGGACTTTGGAATAGGAATAAAAATGAGTAACTTGCATTCTAGCCATTTAGTTGGGGTAAGTACCATTCCAATTCCAAATTTTGGGAGGAATTTGAAATGCCCCAATCCCTATTCTTTCCTAGTATTCAAATTCTATTTCGATTTTGATTCTGATCATGAACCAAATATATTAGGAATATGGTCATTTTGATTCCCATTTCAATCTATGCCGATTCTGATTTCAGTCATGAACCAAATGCATCCTAAGTTTAGAGGCTGACTTAAGGCTTTTAGGACTTGCAACACCATGATAGGACCTCACTTGGCATATAAAGGTCCTAAAAGAAACACTATATGCATCAACTCGGACAATGCTAACCCTTAAATGCACTCCGTCTTCTTGCCATGAAGTGAATGCCTGTACATAAGATATTGAAGAGGCCAAATGATTGAGACTGATGGCTAGAGAGCGGAAGTATTATATCTTATAACATAAAGAAGCAATTAATAGACTTAATATACAATGATTAAATAATATTAACAAAAAAGTATAAATTCATTAATTTACATTTCTTTAGCTTAGGTTTGCTAGTAATACCTCAAGAAGCAGCCTTCAGTAGCTCTAATTGCTGGCCTAAATGCTTCTTGGACAAAAGATTTGAATGAATAAATCTTTTGTTTTTATGGAACTTTGGCATGCAAGATTATCTTCAATTTAAATCCACCAATTGCAAGAATCAATTCAGTCCATGTTCAGGCAGTTCCTGACAATTTACAAAAGATATTGGTGAGCTAAGATCTCATAGAGAGCTTCTTAGTTGGTATATTGGATAGAGCTAAAGCTCTATCGAATCCAAACTCAGTATGGCTTGACTTAGTCCACCTAAAGTGCATACCGAGACAAGTGAGCAAGGGCTCTCCAGTCTAATATCAGAGCTTTAATGGTACCTCTTGCTTCAGGTGTGCTCAACTTATGAAGATCTTCAGTCTAATAACTGTCATATATACTTGAGCTAGTTGCATGAAGAGTGCAATTTGCCATCTTTTTTCCTTGATCAATTTGCATAATTATGTTAGCAGCATGCATGGGACTTGCTTGGTTACTATATTTACTTTGGATAGGTGGTGGCAATTCAAGGAGGTGCCGCTGTCACATCTAACCTTATTTATATCAACCTAGGATGGCAACAGCATATGATGGCACTTGGATTAGTCTTGTCTCCAATTTAATATTGCTTGGATTTGTTTTGCTTTACATTTAGGTCATTGTTAGTTGTTTAAATTCTGAGTGCTATCTTATGTAGGCACTTGGAAAAGGGGGCCTAATTGAATACTTTTGATGGTTTATTCTGTTTTGATTGTAAGGGCGGGCAAGAAAAGTTATTAAATTAAGATAAGAAAACAAAAATGAAGAGAAAATACCTAGCAGCCTAGCAAGCAGAAGGCAGAGAGGAAGGAAATGGAGTTGACAACTAGAGACCCGGTGAGGTCACATTTAGTGGTCCCCTTCACTTAAGTTTTTGATAATGCATGTCTAAAAGTTTAAAACTAGGTGATTATAATGTGGGTGAGTTTGTCTTTCATTCTCTCAAAAAGAGTACATTAAATGGTGGAATAGATGAACTCCCAAAATCAGAGTCGATTGATTCTTGGAATTATATAAGAATTTATCTTGTGTAAGTAATTTCCATGCTTTTGGGGTAACTTGCCATGTAAAGAAGATTTGTGAACAGGGGCTAGTCTTGATGGTCCCACTCCTTTGCTGGGCAATTAGAGATTTTGGATTCAATTATTGAGTGGAGCATTCCCAAAAATCAAGATATCAGTAATTAAATTCTGAGTGCTATCTAGACTTGGAAAAGGGGGCCTAATTGAATACTTTTGATGGTTTATTCTATTTTGATTGCAAGGGCGGGCAAGAAAAATTATTAAATTAAGATAAGAAAATAAAAATGAAGAGAAAATACCTAGCAGCCTAGCAAGTAGGAGGCAGAGAGGAAGGAAATGGAGTTGACAACTAGAGACCTCTCAGGTAAATTTTTCTTCAAAAGATCAAGCCCACTCTCTCTTTCATTCTCTTTCCTCTATTGTTCTCAAGCTTCGGCTGACTTAGGCATCAGAGGGTCTCCTACCAGAGAATCTTCAATAAGTAAGGTCTTCTTTTTTAGAATTTTCAGAAAGATCCCATCCTCGGAGAGCTGTCAAACTCCAGATTGATAGGAGACCAACCCCATCCATTCACTTCGGTTCGAAGACAAGTAGCAATAAATTGATGCTATAGGAAAAGCCTGCCCAATTTTTAGAGGAGAGAGAAAATGGTGAGGATAAGAGTGTAGAATAACTCCACCACTTCATGCTATCAGTCATCCCGATGAAGCCTGGGGGGCACCTCTAGTCCATCCATTGTGGTTGAGCCCACACAACATGTCGTAACGGTGGATCGACAATAATTTGATGCCTTGGTCTAATAGGTCCAGGTATTAATAGCCATTATATGACATCTGTAAAAGGCAACTGAGTGGCAATAGTCCCAAAAGCCCATTCATCAAGTGGCTCTTTCTCAACATTGCCACCAATCTCGCTTTAGGAGTCCAAAGTCGGCCCCTTGATGTATGCACCATTCTGCTCCCGCCAGTCAGCAATCTCCTTCCTGACAATGGAGCTCTAAGAGAGAAGATCGATGTCAACATTCTTCTATGTCCTCTAGTGGAGACTCAACCCTGGGCTACTCTCTACGTCTTGAAAAATCTCGTCGGGAGGACAATCTTGAATAGAAAGTTTAGCAGATAGAGCGTCGATTGGAGAAGTATAGAATGGGAGCTAGAGGCATGATGATGGCCTCAATTTCAACTTGTGGCCTCCCTTCTCTTAGGAAATACTAGAGGATCCAACTTTGAGTTGGTTCAAGATGTCCTAGATGGAGCCGTATGATGGCTCCTCAGATCCCCTTGATCATTTGGAGGATTACAAGGCCTTTATGATGCTCCAGGGTGCTTTAGAAGTCCTCTTTTACCTCACTTTTCCACCACTATCCGGTATGTGTATGGTACTCCAGACTCTAATTGGAGTTTATCTACACATTTGAGCAACATGGGAAGTATGTAGTTTATCATGCACTTTGGCAACAATTGAGCATAGTCAAAGTATACTAATAGCCTCTTCTTGATCTAGTAGGAAAAAAGAGTCTCTGTGCGACTACGTAGCACGTTTCAATTTGGCCATGCTTGAAGTGTGAAACTTCAATGAGTTAGTTGCCATGTCGGCACTTAAACAGGAACTTCGCAATGAGTGTTTTATTTTATCTCTTGATAAAATCTTTCTGAGGAACTATGTTGATCTTTTCATATGAGCTTAAAAATATACCAAAGCAGAAGAAGCTCGGATCACACATAGTCAAGCTAAGGGAGGAAGAACCCCCAATAAGAAGCAGTCTCAAAAGGAGCCATGCATAATGTGGAATGAAGGTGAATCCTCCCGACCACCAAAAAACTCTAGACCGAGGAGCCCACCTCGATGGTTCAATAACTACACTCTTCTATCTGCTCCTCGGATCCAGATCTTGATGGAGATTGAGGGCCAAGGATACCTTCATCGATATCAACCAATGAAGGCTCCACCAACATAGAGGAGCAAGAGGAAGTACTGCCACTTTCACTGCAACCACGACTACAATACCGAGGACTACCTCCAATTGAAAGATAAGAGTGAAGCCCTAATTTAGAGAGGCTACCTTGGCAAATATATCTAAGAGTGGAAGAACTAAATGACCAAAGATCCACCTCGGCACTAGCTTGATTAGGAGAATAATGGTAAATAACCAATGATTGGTGTCATCAATATGATTTTGGGCTTAGTTAGTGCTAGAGACGTAGAGGACCAGGCTGGAGATCCAAAGAGATGGTGCATTAAGGGTGTTGTTTTTTTTTCTGATAATAATCTACGAGGAGTTCAAACTCCTCATGATAATACTATCGTCATATCAATGATGATAGCAAATTATGGTATATAAATGATTTTAATTGAAAATGAAAGTTCGACTGATATTTTATTTTACAATGTATTCCAAAGAATGAGATTGCCCACTAACTAAGAAAAGTCAACATATCACTGGTTAGATTTTTTGGAGACTCTATAGTAGTTGAAGGAGAGATTACTTCATTAATGATCTCTAGACAAGAGCCTCAGCAAGCAACCATCTAGCTCACCTTTCTTATAGTTTGGATGCCCTCCGCTTATAATGGTGATTCTCAGATGACCCAGATTAAATGCATTATGAGCAATCATCTTTGCATATCTTCTACTTGTGAGATTTCTGACTTGGAACAAGGTCAGAGCAATCCGAGGAGATCAAATGCTCGCCTGATAATGATTCTTGGTGATAGTAAAGAAAAAAAGCCAATCGAGACTCCACCCATCGAAGACCACGGAGAAGAGTCGAAAGAAGTCTAAGGAGAATCGGCTAAATGATTGGTGATAGTCTTGTTCAGAGACAATCTAAGAAAGACCATTCAGATTAGGGCATAGCTGACACCCAACCTCTAAGAACAACTAATGACCTTCCTACGACCCAACCAGGATGTCTTTGCCTAGTCGCCATCCATTATGTTAGGTATACATTTTGATATCATTGTCAATAGGTTGAATGTAGACCTTGAGCATCGCCTAGTTCGACAGAAGAAGAGGAGCTTCACCCTGGAGTGACAATAAGCTGTTAACTAGAGAGAACCCAAGAGGGGGCTAAATTGGGTTTCTAGAAAATTTAAACTAGTTGTGCATAATTATCAAATTATATAAAGTGTAGTGAATGAATGCTAAGCAATAAATACTAAAACAATGATGTAAGTAAGAAGCAATGTAAAAGAATAAGAAGCCATATATAAATACTAAACTTTTATAGTGGTTCAGTACCAAACTCATCACCTACATCCACACCCCAAGCCATCCTTGAAAATTTCACTATAATCTCTTCTTAAACTATAGTTTCATTATTTTTCGGCCTTACCGTCAAGCCAATCCTAAGCTTTCACAATAATTTCAATCCAATTTAAGGCTTTTCGCCTAAGTTTTAATCCCAATTAAATCTTGTTTACAATCAAGAGTGAGAGTATACAATAAAAGCTCCTAAAAGAGCAAGTAAAATGTTGATGAAACTCTTTAAAAATCAAGTTGAGGAAGCTTCACAATCAATGCACTGAAAATACTTGAATGCTTTAAGATTTTAAGTGGTTAAGTTCTTGTAGCTCTTTCTTGAATATTCAATAAATATTATTGGATTTTCACTTTGTTTTCCTCTCTTTCTGGCTCCTTTTTTTTTGTTTGGTAGTCTTTAAAATCTCTAAAAGAGTCAAAATGGCTATTTCTAGCCATTCGAGACTAAAATCTAGCCATTGAAAATTAGTTGTATAATTTTGGATTTTCTGCAGAACCAACCATTAGAGCTATCAGGCATAGTCAAGTCGACTCAAGATCAAATAGGGGCGACTTGGGCAAACTATCAGCTCGATAGAAGTAGGAGTTGACTCGAAGATTGGTTCACAAAATATAGTTCTCTATCTTTTTTGAGAGAGTCGACTCCTAGGTCAAATAGGAGTCGACTTAAGGTTTAGTATAAAAAAAATCTGCTTTCTATCTGATTGAGAAAGTTGACTTAAGATCAAAAAGTAGTTGACTCTTAGTCTATACCAATTCACGTAAGCATGCCAGAGTTGACTTGTTGAATCTAGAAGTTGGCTTTTAGTCTCTTCCTCTTGATTTTTTATGATGTAGCTTTATCCATTTAGTTTTCTTTAGCTCCAAAGCTTGACATTCAATAAATGCTTTCTAAGAATGATTTTAGCTTTTTGAAACTTTTTTCATAAGAACTTCAACCACTGATTAGTACTAAAATAAATATTTAATTATTTTTTATTTCTCAAAATCAATTCTTGGATCAAAATCTAGCTCCCTCTTTTTGATGATGATAAAATTTTGAGTACTAGCACATAATGTAATTAGTATACATATATCAGAGCAAACTTTATCTTTTTGACTTAAGAATTATTTAAATTTCATGCATGGCTATGTAATAGAGCATCATTTATCAAGGCAATATAAATTGAATGTAACAAAATTGGAATAGTGTAAGAGAGTTTAAAATGATGTATTAGTGCTCAATAAAGTATCAGATTCAATGATGTATATGAGTTAATGAGGAAGTATTAGCTTTCTAGACTTTGGAGGTACAATAAATATCGAGGTTGGAAAATGCCCTAGCTGATGCACTATCTCATCTTACCACCTCGGGATTTGCCAACCTCAACAAAATGGTCTTCATCAAGCATTTAAAAAGACCAAACATCGAAGAATAACCAGTTATTTTATAGCTAGGTTAGACATGAACCAAGCTAGATGGATCCCCTCATCGACTATCTCGTTTATAGCAATCTACTAACCAACCCTATGAAAACGTGGAAGATCAAATGCCAAGCCGCTAGGTATGTCTATTTGGATGGTAGATTGTACAAAAGGTCATTTTTATTGCCTCTACTTCAAGGTCTGCGACCATCCGAGGTAGATTATGTACTTCAAGAGCTTTATAAAGGAATTTGTGGCAACCAATTGGAGGGCAAGTTATTGGCCTACAAAATAATCTGATAAGGATACTATTGGCCAACCCTACAGTGAGATGTAGCTAATCTTATCAGAAGATGTGATCAATACCAAAAGTACGCCAATATCCAATGAAGGCTGGTGACTTAGCTTGTGCTGATTACCACCCCATGGTCCTTCTTTATATGGGGAATCGACATCCTTAGACCTTTCCCATGGGCAACTAGGTAGAGAAAGTTTTTGATCGTCATAATTGACTATTTCACCAAGTGGGTCGAAGTCAAGCCTCTGGCATATATCACCAAGAAGAAGGTCTAAAACTTCATCTAAAAATCTACTATATGCCTGTTCGGGCTAGCACACTCCATCATTACTGATAGCAGGTGGCAGTTCGACAATCCAAAGTTCAAGAAATTCTATTTAGAGCTCCACATCGACCATAGGCTCACTTTGGTTGATCAACCTCAATCCAATGGTGAAGTTAAAGTGACTAATGCATTATCTTGTAAGGTTTGAAATAAAGGCTCGACCAAGCAAAAAGACTCTAGATTGAAGAACTCTATAATGTGTGGGCTATCGGATGACATCTCAGATGCCTATCGGAGAAACTCTCTTCAATCTTGCCTTTAGTGTCAAAATGGTCATTCCCATTGAGATCAGCATGCCGATGAACAGAGTTGAGCACTATAATAAGCAAGACAATCTAGATCAGCTTCAGACAAGTTAGGACCTACTAAAAGAAATAAGGGAGCAAGCTCAAATCAGGATGGCTTCGTATCAGCAGCTAGTGGCTTGCTACCACCACATCCAAGTCAAGTCAAAAATGTTCCAACCTGGAGACCTTGTCCTCTGATGAGTTGAAATGTTTAAATCTATAGAACAAGGTAAGCTAGCCTCAAACTGGAAAGGGCCATATTGGATCACCAAAGTCATTTGACCTAGGGATTGCAAAATTGAAGACCTCGACAACACTCTCATTCCTCAGACCTGGAACACTAAGAACTTAAGAATGTTTTATTAATAAGTCATGTATTGATTCTTTAATCAATCAATAAAGTTATTTTCCTTAATTTTTTGTATCGGTCTTTCATAAAAAGTGACTAAGTAATAAATTAATTGAGATTAGCTAAGACTAACCTCTAATGAAAGCATCGGCAATAACTAAGAATATCCAAAAAAAATGTCTCAAAACATCAACGAACCAGAGACAACCAAGCCTAACCTCAGTCTTCGATGAATGAAGGTTAGACAAAAACCAACCCGAGGATATCTAAGCCTTGGCATGGACTCCCGATGACTAGGTCAGAAAAAACTAACCTTATGGAGATATCTTGGCTTAAGCTAAGACCTCCAAATAAATGCTTGACAAAGCACCAACCATAAGGAGTTATTCCAACCGAAGTTAGGACCTCCACAAAATTTCAAGTTGGAAGCATCCCAACCTCCCCATATCTAGTCAGGCACTGATGATGCCTTTGACTTGGTGAAAAGTTTTGTCAAAGATTGACTTCAAACTGATCTTAGAGGTGAGTTTGAATTGAAGGACCCTACATCAGTACAACTTCAGATACAAAGTTAAGTTGTCAAACTCTAAGCGAATCAACTTTAAATGTGAGTCTGAACTAATGAATCATACACTAAATTCACTTTGGACATGGAACCAAAGTGATCGACTTGGGAAATATACATGATCCGATGAGCACTACTTCAAGTCCAACTCGGGTAGCTTCCCGAGTTGACAAATATCAAGTCAGATCTCGCTACGACATCAAAGACTTGGAAAAATCAACAACAAAAATGTCATGGCAGACAGATCAAAACATGATGAAGAAAAGTTCACTTTATTAATTGAAAGGTTCATTACATGAAAAGGAAAGAGAACAAATACAAGGACAAAGCTAAAGATTCTCCTCAGTAGTAGGCCCAGTGACTGGCTTGGTAGCAAGTTCGGCAGTAGGGTCAAATACCATAGTTTCAGTAGCTTGGGTAGACTCAACTTTAGTGGTGGAATGTGGTGTGATCCTATCCTCCTCCTCGACCTCATCATCACTAGCTTTTAGGTCAAGCTGGTACACATCGACTCCAAGAAAGAGTCAAGTGACTTACACCTTACATGCCTTGAACCTATAGCTATAAGCCACTGAGGAGCTTTCAGTGACTTTGGTCTCAAAGTCTATGGAGGCTTTGAACTCCTCCATAGCCTTGAACTTGGCCTTAGCGACTGCCATCAACTTCTCCACCTTGGCCTAGGCTTCAATCAACTTCTCCTTCTCCTCGATAGCCTTGATCACTGCCTTGCCCAGCTTGAATGCCTCTTTGAGCTCAATAATTTTCCACAGATGCTCCTTGACTGTCCTTCACTCCATGGCCATGAAGCCCTTAAGGGTTTCAATCTTCTGCTGAGCTGCTAGGAGCTTGGACTTGGCTCAGGAGGCCTCCTTTTTGGCCACCTTCTTCACCTCCTCGATGCCTTTACCCCATCCTTGGAGGCTTGAAGCTTCTCCTTCAGTGAGAGCTTCACTAGGTTGAAATTGATGAGGCCCTCACCGAGGATTGTGATATCATGGGCCAGTTGCAAAAGAAAAAATAAGTCAAGAATATTGGCTAAAGATGAAAAGAAATCTGAGCTAAAAAGAGAATAAGTCTTACCTCGACAAGACTGATGTAGGAGGAACCCACCACCTTATCCAAGGGATGAGACTTCCTACAAAAGAAACAAAAAACAAGTCAGGAATATCAGCTAAAGTTGTAAAGAAATCTGAGCTAAAAAGAGAATAAGTTTTACCTTGATCAGATTGATGTAGGAGGAACCCACCACCTTGTCCAAGGGATAAGACTTCCTCTTCATCTAGTCGATGGAAGCTCCACCATCTTCATCAACTCTTGGGTGAGCTAATGATTGTGGGAAGTGGAGTCACCACTCTAAACTCTCTTTGCTAAAGTGACAAACCCCTCATTAGTCCTAGATGAGGAGGGGCCTACCTCAGACCCACCATTGGAGTTGGCACCCCCGGGGAGATCGAAAGAGATACCGAACAAGGTGGAGAGGGGGTTCCATCTAGGAGGTGGTGAGGTTGGAGCTCGAGTCTACTCTGGATTGGTTAGAGGAGCTGACCTTAGTGGCACAATGATGATGACTTAAGGCTCATCATCGATCTCCAACAGGTCTATGCTCGAAGTCCCCAATGACACTACGAGGACCAGGGAAGTCATCACTTGGACTTCTTTTGCTTTTTAAATGAGAGCTCCCCCTAGGAGGAGCCTGACCTCTTCTTCAAAGTTGACTTGATTGATTCCAAAGTTAGCCTCATCACTGCAAAACCAAAGAAGGATGGTTAGTACAAAAATCGATGACAAAATGCAGCAAAATTTTCTAAGTTAAGAGGAATCAACTATACCTTAAGTTAACACTGGACTAATAACAATGTAATATAGCACCTGCTTGGTCACTAGTTCCTAAAGCTCTAACACCTTGATGTTAATTAGGGCACGATGTGTTGGAAAATATGCAGGATTTCTAGTTCTACTTTTGAAACTTTTTTAAAAAATAATGTAGCAAAATTAAAATTAATCTAATTAATTTTTCTAAGAGCTATAGATCAAATTTATAAAATCTATAAATCTAAGATCGAAATATGATGTACATACATTTAAAATCTAAATATTAAATATGTATGCAAAAAAATAATTTTACTACTACTACTTGTGTTCAGAACATAATACCTTGCGTGGGTAGTTGATCTCCACAACTGAATCACCACCGAAAAGGTCCGCTCATCATGATGTAGCTACATAGTATATCTAGCCTCTACGAATGGTCCACATGAGGTCCTGGTCCCGATCAGCTCCTTTTGAGTGTTAGCTTGATGAAGGATGCTCTTGATGGCTGAATCTAATCAAACAACTTTGATCATCCTTCATCGATTCTTCAAACACTCTAGATCAGCAACAGAGGTAGAGGAGGCTCTCTAGAAAATTTTGTGAAGTTCTGATGCTCAGTACTCATGAAATCACATGCTAAACCCTAGGTCAGAACCCTAAGGCAGCTCTCTCACCCAAACCCTGTGCTCTTTGTATCTTTTTCTTCTTAAGATTTTTTTTGTATTTTCTCACACAGAAGGAGGTGCTCATGCATGGAGAGGAGACTTATCTTCTGATGTGGTGCATGTCCCAAAAATCCCATGATTAAATAGAGAGCAAAAAATAAGGTAGATGGCATGGGAGAGATTAGATAAGATAAGGTGGTTTGTTCATTCAAATTCAAACTCCATTTGAATTTGAATGGAAACCAACCTCTCCTTATCCATCTAGGATGTGAGAAACCTGGTAAGTGCCCTTTATTTTGCATGGAGAAAAGTCACTAGAAATATTTTCTCATGGGGAAAGTAAATTGTGCAAGGATAAGGTGATGTGGTGCATGAAGACTAGTTAGACTAGTCTCAAACTAATCTTATCCAATTAGACCAATCCAAACCAATTTGGTTAGGCCCAATTAGATTAGATTAAATTAACTCATTTAGACTTAATTAAGCTTAATTAAATTTTAATCAAATTAGAAATTGATCAAGCCTAACCCCTGATCAAATCAGGGATCAAATCTCCTCGACGATTAGGTCATCTCATAATCTAATTAGGTCAAACCCAATTGAATCCAATTAAATTGGATTTGATCCAAAAATTATTACACAATCAAATTGAGTTGATTAGTAATCAAATTATTAATTAAACCTCTTATAAATATAAAGTTCAAATCCATTAGATATCTGGGCAATAGAGTCCCATCGATATGAAACTCTTGATCGAAGAGTCCGAAATCAGTGGGACTCTTGATACTAGTGATCCAAATGAATGAAACTCATGATCATAGAGTTTCGAACTAGTAAGACTCGTGATCATAGAGTTTCAGACAAGTAGAACTTAGAGTCCCAATGTAGTAGGACTCTTGGTAGAACAGTCCCAGTCCAGTAGGACTCTTGATCATGGAGTCCCAATCTAGTGGGACACTGATCACAGAGTCCTAGACAAGTAGGACTCAGAGTTTCAATATAGTAGACTTTTAGTTGAAGAGTCTTAGTCCAGTGATACTCTTGACCATAGAGTTCCAGTCCAGTTGGACTCCTTATCAGCCATCAGATCAGCTAGGAATCTCTAATGTGTGTGATCTTGTAGGTTCGATCCTAAGCCAGTAACACAAAAACCAATTTTCATACCAATAAAAGTAACCATCTAGCAATGATATCCGACATCTGGATAGGTTGAATAGTTGCAATCATAATATTCAGAACCTACATGAATATGGTTACCATATAATTCATTCTTTTGACCTCTATATATAGGATGACTCAGAATTAAACTATCAATCCTTAAAGAATACATTCAAATCGTATCTCAATGCAATCAGTTCTGTAACTCCTCACTAGGATTATCCTGATCAAGGCTTTGCTAAATTAAAATATAATTGAACATAGCTTTTAAACTAAAGTGGTCAATCCCATCTTGATTCATACACTGACTCCTTAAGTACTTGATGGTGCTCAGAAACCTTCTATCACTGAATTAAAAATTTAGGTAGTCCGGCACCAAAGCATAGTGAGTTGCTTGGAAGTCACCATGATAATATCAGGTTGAAGGAATACTTATACCCATATTCCATCGGAGCAAATCTTGATAGTAGAAAAGCTCTGGAGTTGATCATGTTTAGTGTAGTTGTACCCCTACATCTCACTTGCATGCCATACCAATATCTTCACACTCCTTGGTTAGGAGGACAACCAACTCATATGGTATACAACGATCTCTACTTGATAAATATTGTTGTCCTTGATAACAATGTATCATTTGGTCGCAAACAGATTTAAGGACTAAACGATAAATTCTTCTTTGCCGATTCTAAAAAGTCCTATGGACTTCATCACAACACAGGAGTTCATTAGAAGATGCAAAAAATTTATGATAAAAAATATCAAAATAACTTTTATTCATTAATAATTCATATATAAGTATAAAAATAGCTCAACCATTAATAGACTGATGATTAGCTTTAGGATATTATTCCTAACAATCTTTCACTCTAACTAAAGCCAATCGATGCAGTATCTAATATCCATCTTCAACTTAAAGTTGTTGAACTCCTTCATCGCAATGGCTTTAGTGGATGGGTCGGCTAAGTTCTTCTTTTCATCAATCTTTTGAAGGTCGACGTCATCTCAATCCATGATTTTTGGATAAGATGGTAGTGGCATAGAATATGCTTCATTTGCTGGTGTGCCTTTGATTCTTTCACCTGAATAATGGCTCCAAAGCTATCACAGTAGAGCAGAACTGGACTATCAAAGAAGGGTGCTACTCCGAGCTTAATGATGAACTTTCTCAGTTACATCGCTTCTTTAGCAATATTTGATGCAGCGACATACTTTGCCTTGCAAACTGAGTCGGCCACAGTATGCTGCCTGAAATTCTTCCAGCAGATAGCTCCACCATAAAGGGTAAACATATATCCCGACATATTTTTACTATCATCATGGTCAGATTGAAAATTGAAGTCAGTAAATCTCATAAGTCTCAAATCTAACTTGCCATAAACAAGCCACTGGTCCTTAGTATTTTTCAAATACTTCAGGATGATTTTAACAACCTTTCAGTGGTTTTTTCCTGGATCAGATTGATATCTGCTCACTATCTCTAGTGAGTATGCCATATCTAATGACCACGTACATGTCATGACATATATGATAGAACCCACTGCCAAAGCATATGAAATTCTACTCATACGCTCTCTCTTAAGATGTTACAGATAATTTTTTTTCAAGAGAAAAATTTTATAGCCTATCAGTGTTAGATATATGTATCCTAGAAGCCAGAATTGACTGACACTTATAATACACTTCTAGGGGCAAAATTATAATTTTGACTAAAATCAATAAAATGGATTATTTTCTATCACATATGTGTATTTAGTGTCTGTGATACATCCTTTGAGTTAATGGTAATGATAATTCATATTTTCAAGAGTTGAAAATTTAAGACATGAATAATCATTATTAACTCATAAAATGCTCCCGACCATAGGATTATCACGAGGATGGTGATTGATCTGGAAGGTTGGTGTACAATCACTTCTCTTTAGTAGATGAGTCTTGAGTCTATAGTGTGGAGACATCGAAGTGAGAGTATAGATACTCGTTAGAGAATGAGGGCACTGAGCGTGACCACCTCGAGTAGTCATTAGGAAGTCTACCTTCTCGTCAATGACTAACTCGATGCTGCAGTGGTGTGTCTAGTTCTTTGATCTGAGGTGCATCGATAGTTCACCTTAAGGGTGTTATAGTTTGACTACACCATAACTCGATCTCCTAGCCATTCGGAATCCTGAGGTGTATGTTGGCTATAGCATGTTCATTGTAAGAATTGGATTGCATCAAGATGGAATCTATCTACCTCGGTGGTAGAGGAGCAGCCCTATGATGATCATGAGAATCAAGTCCAGAAGCCCATGGCCATGGCAGAGTGAAATAATAGAAAGAGTTTTTATTTAGATTTTCACATCGGACTTGAATCGAATGATTACATCATATGATAGAAACTAGGGTTTGACGAGTTCACCTTAACCCTAATCTGATCGGAGCTCAAGATAGAAGAACTTAATCACACAGGTAGCTGCACCAAGAGGTTCGCATTCAGCTTTGATGGGTTGCCACCATATACTGCTAATGTCACTGGTGGATTTTGGGAGCAATTAGAATGATTTAGATGATCGATCATTCTAGCTGTTCGAATCAGAAAAGTTCTGATCTATCAAAAGAAGTTTCGATGATGTCGATGATAGAGATCATGACATATCCCATTACCATACAGAACTAAATCTAACTGGATCACACAAACAAGTGTTTGAATCTGGTGATTATCAATTGAACTAATTCAGTTCAATTGATCTAAATGAGATTCAATTAGGTTTAAGAAAATCATGCTAGCACTCGATTGAACCTAACGTTCTTCTTTTACTATCATAAATAGTTGTCCTTACTGAGCCAAAGGAGTTTGTGCTCGATCAGAGGCCTTCACTTGGTCTGACTAGAGCTTGTCCAGATTAGAAAAGAGTTATCTTATTTTGTAAGATAATATCTACCATTTTTGGTCATCTGCCATTTCTCGTCCTTTGACTTTGGTCAAAAGTTGACCTTTGACTGGTCAAATGTTGACCATTGACACTTTGACTTCTGTCCATATGTCACGCACCTATTGGAGAGTTGGTGGGGGCTTGTCCCCTGCCAGAACTTGATAGGGACTCCATCTTCTTTTTGGATTCCGATTAGACTCAGTTAAAGAAAAATCCTGATTTCTCGGACCAGATTTGTTCAGATCTGATCGGATCAAGAGATATATTTCAAATTTTTTTTTCTTTGATCCAAATCAGATCTAGAATATTTTAGATTTGATTCTTATTATTCTAATAATAAAAATAAAATCTAGATAAATTAAATCAAATTTAATTTACCTTGATGTAGGGTAATTCTATTTCCCGTTGATGATCCTGTAAGCCGTGGAAGGTTCTAGATCTAACCATGCAAGTGCCTGACCTCTACCAGTATCCACTCGAACTAGATCTGGAAATCCTTTTCTTCTCTATCATGTCATCAAAAATTAGATCTGGATCTGATTTAGAGAATCTTCAAAATAACTTTCGAAGATCAGCAGTTGTCCTTTGCAGTAGCGCAACCTTCTAGCTTTCTGTCGCCTTTCTCTCATCTGGTTTGAACCAACTTTGACTGGTCTTAGGCACCATCTAAGTAGGAATCCAAGGGACTCTATTTCCACCAATCAGATTTAGATCTGATTTAACATAGGATTGTGATTGGTTGGGAAGAAGAGGAGTTGGATCACGCATAGTCTATAAATAAGACCCTACGTCCAACTCAAAATATATCTAAAAATTCTCATGCCCCAAGGCTGCCTCTCTCCTCCTCCATGCCAAGTCCATCTTCTCCCTCTCCTCTCCATGCCCAAAGTGGTTTGGGATCCAAGTTGGTGCAATCTAGATGAGAGAAAGGCGACAGAAAGCTAGAAGGCTGCGCTGCTGCAAAGGACAACTGCTGATCTTCGAAAGTTATTTTGAAGATCCTCTAAATCAGATCTAGATCTGATTTTTAGAGATGTGATAGAGAAGAAGAGGATCTCTAGATCCAGTCTGAGTGGATCCCAATAGAGGCCAGGCACTTGCATGGCTAGATCCAAAACCTTCCGCTGCTTACAGGATCATCAATGGGTAATAGAATTACCCTACATCAAGGTAAATTAAATTAAATTTAATTTATCTAGATTTTATTTTTATTATTAGAATAATAAAAATTAGATCTGAAATATCTTAGATCTGATTTAGATTAAAGAAATTTTTTTTAAAAATATATCTCTTGATCTGATCAGATCTGAATGAACCTGGTCCAAAAAATCAGGATTTTTCTTCAATCAATAGATAGTCTTTCTTGGAATTCTTCATGCTGAATCTTTTCAGCACAGTATTAATATATGTGGACTGAGACAATCCGAGCAATCTTTTATATCTATCTCTATAGATTTTCATCCCTAGAATGTAGGAAGCTTCTTCTAGATCCTTCATGGAGAACTATGACGATAGTCAGATCTTTATTCCTTATAAAGTAGAGACATCATTCTGGATTAGAGAATATCATCCATATACAATACTAGAAATACAACCGCTAGACCATTAGCCCACTTATATATGTAGGGTGCTTCTCCATTTTTAACGAAGCCATACATTTTGATCATCCTATCAAAATATATGTTCCAACTCTGAGATGTCTCCTTAGACTTATCTGTAGATGTGAATCCTTCATGTTGTATCATATACACCTCTTCATCCAGCTCTCCATTTAGAAAAACTATCTTTACATCTATCTCTCAGATTTCATAATCCAGATGGATTGCTATCGCAAGCATGATCCAAATGAACTTGAGCATTGTCATAGGAGAAAATGTCTCATCATCATTTATATCATAATGTTGATGATACCCCTTGACAATCAGATGGGCTTTATAAGTTTCCACCTTTTCATCTACGCTCCTTTTCTTCTTGAAGATCCACTTACATTCTATGAATTTTACCCTTTCGGTGGATCAACTAATGTCTATATATCGTTGACCTTCATGAACTCCATTTCGAATTTCATAGCCTCAAGCCATTTCTTATAATCGGGTCTCTGCATTGCATCCATATAGATGATCGGATCCTCATCATTCTTATCGAGTTCGATAGAATCCTTGCTCCAGACCAAGAAACCATAGTATCTATTCGGTTGATGTGGTACTCTACTAGATTGCCTTAAGGGTGTAGGTTCATTTGGCTCCGAATTTGATCTAATCAAATCCGATTCAAACTCAGCTACTTGTGTTGGTTTTTCCACCTACCAAACATTTCAAATTTGACTTTAGAGGCATTAGTTCCTTCATCAAAAAACTTTTTTTTAAAAAAAATTGCCTTAAGGCTGATAAATATCTTTTGTTCATCAGCGAGGTAGAAATAATATCCTTTGGTCTCTTTTGGGTATCCTATAAAATTAAACTTGTCAGACCTAGGTCCAAGCTTGTCCGTTACTAAACATTTGATATAAGTCGGACACCCCAAAATCCTAAGGTGCGAGAGAACTGGCTTACGTCCTATCCATATCTCATATGATATTTTAGAAATAGACTTACTCAGAATCCTATTTAGAATATAACAAGCCGACTTAAGCGCATATCTCCACAAGAAGATCAGCAGATTGGTAAACCCCATCATGGATTGAACCATATCCAACAGGGTTCGATTCCTCCTTTTAGACATATCATTATACTATGGTGTTCCAAGAGGAGTCCATTGGGAGAGAATTCCATTCTCTCCTAGATATGTCTGAAACTCACTGAAAAGGTATTCATCTCCTCGATCAGACCAAAGAGTTTTAATATTCTTTTCAATTTGCTTTTCTACCTCATTATGGAATAGTTTGAATATTTCAAATGACTCCAACTTATGCTTCATTAGGTAGATGCACCCATATCTCGATAGGTCATCCGTAAATATTATGAAGTAGAAACATCCATCTCTAGCACTTGAGCTCATGGGTCCACATACATCAATATATACTAGACCCGGGAGTTCACTAGCTCATTCATTTTTTTCAGTAAAAGATGACTTGGTCATCTTACTAAGAAGACAGGACTCATAGGTCGAAAGTGATTGACAATCACCAACTTCAAGAATTTCTTCTTGAGCCAACCTACTTATTCTGTTCTTGTTAATGTGACCTAGCCTACAGTGCTAAAGATAGACTTCATACACATCATTTAGTCTAAAATATTTATTGAAAGATTAAACCACGGTAACAGACTGTGATAGTAAATAAATATTGTTATTCAATTATCCAGTATAAATCATAACACCATTCAAAATGATATTATAAATTTTTTTTATTAAAAATTTATAATTATTTTTGGCCAAAAGACCTACAAAAATAATATTCAATAAAAAACTTGGATAGAAGTGACATTCACAAAGAATAACTTTATGAGAATTGATTACAAGATTCATGATTCCTAAAACTAGAACTGAAACTTATCTTTCATTTGCAATATTCAAGAATCTCTCACCTTCATCAAATCTTCTACTAACCTGCAAATCCTACATCGAATTACAAATATGATAAGAACTTCTGGTATCTAATACCCAGACAGTAGTATCATATATTAAGAAGTTGTAAGGTATTATCATATAATTACCTTGTCCAGCTACTACTTGCTTCTTCCTCGACTTATTTAGATCTAAGAAGGTAATGTACTGAGCATAGTTCCTCTTTCAGTGCCCCTGCTTCTTGCAAAAGAAGCACTCCACCGGGCTCTAACCGAGCTTGTATTTCTTGGTCTGATCCCATACAAACATCCCGGCATGTGGTTGCACCTTCTTATTCTTCTTCTTCTTATTCTTCTTTTCTTTTTTAAAGGATCGACGACCAGAAGAAGACCCTCCCACGATATTCGCCATCTTCTTATGGAGCTGGTGATCCTTCTCAAAGTTTTGTGGCAACCCCAATAAGCCATGGTAGTTTACTGCAGGCTTTGTCATTCGAAAATGAGTAAGAAAGGGGAGGAAGGACTTAGGCAGAGAGTTCAGTATCTCATCCTTCCCAAACTACTTATACGGCCTAGTTTACTCAGGTGTTTAGTCATCTCAATCATGTACAATATATGATTGGTGACTGACGCCCCATCCCTCATCCGAGCATTGAAAATGATATCACTAGTCTTATACCTTTCAACATCGTCAGACATGCCAAAGGTGTCGTTTAATATTTGAAGCATCTCCTGAGGCTAGGCATTTTCAAATCTATGGCTGAACTCGCCATTCAATGCAGCCAACATAATGCATTAAACGGTGGTGCGGTTGTTGAGCTACTTCTGGTAAGTATCTCGGATCGCCTCTTCTAGCGTTTGGAGCTAGCTCCTCAGGTGTCAGATCTGTTAAAATATATAGAATCCGCTTGTGCTCTAGGATGATTTTTAACTTTCGATACTAGCTATCAAAGTTGGGTTCTATCAGTTTATCATTATCCAATAATGATCGAAATAACAGGGTAGTGGCCATAGCTAGAGAAAAAAGAAAAATCATAACGTTATTAGTATATGAATTATTTATCCGAAAGACTTAGACTTTAGTCAAAAGGTTCTTCTATTATTTTAAACAAATTGGTAGCCTCTACCTTCAATTCAAAAAATTATCTTAATTTCTTAGTAGGTACTAGAATCCACATAGACTACACATAAGCCAGACTTTGGTCGGTCAACCCATGTGCATCTATGGGTAGGTTCATAACCAATTATTACTCTAAACAACTTTTAGTAATTTTAATTTTGCCCCAAAAACCTAATCAGTAGGCTTTGATCTCTACTGAAAAGATTCGGTTAGGTCCAACCATTAATATGATCGTATTTGGTGCATCTGACCAACAAATGATCAGGCTCAACTTTGGTCGGCCAACCTAACCACGATTAGAAAGACACAACCAAATCATCATATTATGAATAATAATTCTATTAGTCAATAAGCACTAGGCCTTTGGCCTCCAATGATTATTAAACTAACGAAACCATTATCACTCAACTTAATAGGAGGCTATGACTTAGTTATCATCATAACTTTATCATTTTTAAGGATCTAATAATTTTAGAGGATTTGATTAACCCATTTTAAAAAGAAGAGAGAGGATTAACCAGCCAATTTCGATTCTCCCATCGACTTCACAAAATTAGATAAAAAAGATCTAATTCAAGCCGGCATTAGGAGTACCTAAATCAGTCATACTAATTTACCTAATTGACATGGGTGAGCTCAAATCTCCAAGTGATCTAATTAAAATCTAATTCACCAGAATAGTCAGGTAAATGAGATCAGTGGAAGGGATATGCCATTAACTCATCAAAGATCGAATTAGTGTGAGCAACTTCTAATTAAAAACTACTAGTCTGGACTACCAAACTTACCTTAGATACCATCCAATTCATTAGTTTCAATTTAACCAATCTAGCAATTTCAGGTTCAATCGTGTAGCCATGAATCAAGTCCATTTGGTCCTTATTAAAGGCATGGACTTGACCAACTATAACTATTATAATTGAGTCTAAAGACTTCTTGACCTAATCTAAATCAATATTTGGTAAGATATGATCAATTACTCTAATTTAGTCTATTCTTTAACTAACCTTAGGTTTAACCCAATTAATGAACCTAATTCATCTAATCGATAATCCATATTTTATGATCAATGACTTAGGATCTTTAATTTACAATTCTAGATCCTAATTCATAATACTTAATTCTTAATTAAATTTTTGGGCTAAAGGTTGGGGTTTGGCATTTCAAAAATATTTTTTAAAATTTTGAAAGATTCTTTTACAATCTAGCACTATTCACTAAATAGGTTGACTCATTTTAGAAATGGGTCAGCTCATTTCATAATAGCTACTAGTTGTAGGTTTTAATCTAAATCTGTACAATACATACAAATCATGAATCATTTTAGATCTAATCTAAATACTTATCCATGATTAAAAATTAGATTAAAACCATTCAATCATATCATAAAAACTATTAGATCAGATCTAAAGTTTTATGATTAATATTTTAGATCAGCACGTACTAGGACGACTTTTACACTTTAAGGGATAAACCTTGCACTAGGACAACCTTTAGTCTATGCGATCATAAATTTATTTTTAGATTTAAAAATTAAATTATTATTTAGATCTAATCCAAATAAATAATCGCATGTATATACATTATATTAAACAACCTAGTTGCTTTGATACCAATGTTGGAAAATATGTAGCATTTCTAGCTCTACTTTCGAAACTTTTTTAAAAAATAATATAGTAAAATAAAAATTAATCTAATTAATTTTTCTAAGAGCTATAGATTAGATCTATAAATCTTATAAATCTAGGATCGAAATATGATGTACATGTATTTAAAATCTAAATATTAAATATGTATGCAGTAAAACAATTTCACTACTACTACTTGTGTTTAGAACACAATACCTTGCACGGATAGTCGATCTCCATAATTGAGTCACTATCAGGAAGGTCTTCTCATCATGATGCAGCCATACAAGATGTCTAACCTCCATGAATGATCCACATGAGGTCCTGATCTCGATTGCTTCTCCCGAGTGCTAGCTTAATGCAAGATGCTCTTGACGACTGAATCTGATTGAATGACTTTGATCACCCTCTACCAATTCTTCAGACACTCTAGATTAGTAGAAGAGGTAGAGGAGAGGCAGGTGAGGCTCTCCAAAAAATTTTGTGAAGTTCTGACGCTCAAAACTCATGAAATCACATGCCAAACCCTAGGTCAGAACCCTAAGGCAGCTCTCTCACCCAAACCCTGTGCTCTCTGTATCTTTTTCCTCTCAAGATTCTTTTTGTATTTTCTCATGTAGAAAGAGGGGTTCATGCATGGAGAGGAGACTTATCTTCTGATGTTGTGCATGTCCCAAAAATCCCACAATTAAATAGAGAGCAAAAAACAAGGTAGATGGCATGGGAGATATTAGATAAGATAAGGTGGTTTGCTCATTCAAATTCAAACTACATTTGAATTTGAATGGCAACCAACCTATTCTTATCCATCTAGGATGTGAGAAACCTGGTGTGGACCCTCTCTTGTGCATGGAGAAAAGTCATGAGAAACATTTTCTCATGGGGAAAATAAATTGCGCAAGGATAAGGTGATGTGCCGCATAAAGACTAGTCAGACTAGTCCCAAACTAATCTTATCCAATTAGACCAACCCAAATCAATTTGGTTAAGTCCAATTAGATGAGATTAAATCTAACTTATTTAGGCTTAATTAGTTTTAATTAAATTCTAATTAAATTAGGAATTGATCAAGTCCAATCCCTGATCAAATCAGAGATCAAACCTCCTCGACGATTAGGTCATCTCATAACCTAATCGGATCAAACTCAACTGAATCCAATTAAATTGGATTTGATCCAAAAATTATTATTCAATTAAATTAAGTTAATTAGTAATCAAATTACTAATTAAATCTCTTATAAACATATAGTCTAAATCCATTGGATATCTGGGCAATAGAGTATCATTGATATGAAATTTTTGATCGAAGAGTCCCAAACTAGTGGGACTCTTGACCCTAATGATCCAAATGAATAAAACTCATGATCATAGTCCTAGACTAGTAGGACTCTCGATCATAAAGTTTCAGACAAGCAGGACTTTGAGTCCTAATGCAATAGGACTTTTGGTCGAAGAGTCCCAGTCCAGTAGGATTCTTGATCATGGAGTTCTAGTTTAGTGGGACTCCTGATTATAGAGTCCTAAACAAGCAGGACTCAGAGTCCTAATATAGTAGGACTCTTGGTTGAAGAGTCACAGTCCAATGAGACTCTTAATCATAGGTCCCAGTCCAGTGGGACTCCTCATTAACCATCAAATCAGGTAGGAATCTCTAATGTATGTGGCCCCGCAAGTTCGATCCTAAGCCAGTAGCACCAAAATCAATTTTTGTACTAGTGAAGTGACCATCTAGCAATGGTACTCGATGTTCAGATTAGTCAAATAGTTATAATCGAAACATTCAAAACTTATGCAAATATGATTACCGCATAATTCATCCCTTTGACCTCTGTGTATAGGATGACTTAGAGTTAAACTATCAATCCTAAAAAAATATATCCAAATAATGTCTCAACACAATCAGTCCCATGACTTCTTATTAGGACTACCCTAGCCAAGACTTTGCTAAATTGAAATATAATTGAACATAGCTCCTAAACCAGAGTGGTCAATCCCATCTTGATTCACACACCAACTTCTCAAGTACTTGATTGTGCCTAAAAACCTTCTATCGCTAAATTAGAAATTCAGGTCGTCCGACATCAAAGCATAGTGAGTTGCTTGAAAGTCATTATAGTAATCTTAGATCGGAGGGACATTTATATTCATATTCCATCAAAAAAAATCTTGATAGCAGAAAAGCTCTAGTGTTGGTCACGTTCAGTACAGATGTACTCTTACATCTCACTTACATGCCATACCAGTATTTTCATACTTCTTGGTTAAGAGGATAACCAACCCATATGGCATACAATGACCTTTACTTGATAAACGTTGTTGTACTTAATAATAACATATTATTTGTTCACAAACATGTTTAAGGACTAAATGATAAATTCTTCTTTATCGATTCTAAATAGTCCTAAGAACTTCATCACAACATAGAAGTTCATTAGAAAATACAAAGAATTTATGATGAAAAATACTAAAATAACTTTTATTCATTAATAATTCATATACAAGTATAAAAAAAACTCAACCATCAACAAACTGATGATTGGCTTTGGAATACTATTCCCAACATGATGATCTTCATCATCCTCAAGAAGGATCGACTTATTCTTAGAGAAAAATAAGGATCGCCCCAAATCTAGTTAAAGCCTAGGGCAAATATGAGGAATCAAAAAAGAAATGGCTCTTCTAATCGTGCACCGATGAGTCCATAATGAACTTATGCCCTCCTCAAGGAAAAAAGTACCACCACTCTTTCTCATGGGGTGTCTCTTCTAGATGAATATCATGCTGAAGAGCGAGCACCTTAAAGGGATCTCGAGGAGATCAGAAAGAAAATGAAAACTATGATTACTTGAGTGGAGTTAAGGGTAATTCTGATAGGAAGGATCCCATAAAAATCTAAAATATTATTGACAAAAAGATGAAGAGGAAGGCAAGGACTAGATTGGAGAAACTTGTACAAGGTGACTCACCCCTTTGGAGCATTAGTGACTCAATTTTCTCGACTTACAGCCTCCAGTCAGAAAGATGAAAGGATATAGTATAGAGTTTGAAACCTTCCTAGTTTGGATTCAATAATGCCGGACTCCTTATTACTTGGACCATAGAAGTCCTCAAACCTCCATAGTATTGCCTGAGCCTTGGGGTTTAGAAGACTGGTGCCTAGATGAGGAGCCAATCTCGATAGTGGTTCGAGGAGTACCCTCAGACCCAACCTGAGGAGGAGCCTTGCTCCTTGGTAGTAGTCTGAAGAGTACCCTTAGATCAGATCCATGTAGGAGGCTGCTAAGAATCTTGGCCACCTTGATGATTTTTGCCCCTAGCCTCGCCACCATCAGAGGCCATGAAATTGTTAGATGTGTACCCTAGAAGCCAAATTGGCTAACACTTGTAATACACTTCTAGGAGCAATTTTATAATTTTGACTATAAATTAATAAAAAGATTATTTTTCTATCATAGTATGTATTTAAAGTGTTTGTGATACATTCTTTGAGTTAATGATAATGACAATTCATATTTTCAAGAGTTGAAAATTTAAGACATGAATTTTCATAATTGACTCATAAACTGCTCCTGACCATAGGATCATCACGAGGATGGTGATCGATCTGGAAGGTTGGTGTACGATTGCTTTCTTAGAGTAGATGAGTCTTGAGTCTATGGTGTGGAGACACCAAAGCGAGAGTATAGGTACTCGTTAGAGAATGAGGGTACTGAGCGTGACCACCTCGAGCAGTCATAAGGGAGTCTACCTTCTTGTCGATGACTGGCTCGATGCTGTAGTGGTATGACTGATTCTTTGATCTGAGATGCATCAGTAGTTTATCTTGAGGGTGTTATAGTTTGACTACGTCATAACATGATCTCCTAGCCATTAGAAATTCTGAGGTGTATGTTGGCTATAGCATGTTTATTATAGAAATTAGATTGCACCAATAGAGAATCTAACTCGGTAGATGAAGAGTAGCTCTATGATGATCATGAGATTGAGTCTATAAGCCCATGGCCATAGCAGTGTGAAGATGATAGAAAGAGTTTCTATTAGGATTTCACATCGGACTCAAATCAAATGATTAATTCATATGATGGATATTGGGTTTGATGAGTTCACCTTAACCCTAATTCTGTTGGGACTCAAGATAGAAGAATTCAATCACACAAGTAGCTACACCGAGAGATTCACTTTCAGTTCTGATGGCTTGCCACTATATACTACTAAGTGTCACTGGTGGATTTTGGGAGTAATTAGAGTGATCTTGATGATCGATCATTCTAATTGTATGAATCAAAAAAGTTCTAGTCCATCGAAAGGTGTTTTGATGATGTCGCTGATAAAGATCACGACATATCTCATTACCATATAAAATTGAACCTAACTAGATCATACAAATAAGGATTTGGATCTGGATATGATCAATTGAGCTAACCTAGTTTGATTGATTTGGATTAGATCTAATTAGGTTCAAGAAAATCATGCTAGCACATGATTGAGCCTAACTTTCTCCTTCTGTAGTCTTTCTGATTTATCTTGACTGAGCCAAATTGGTTTGGACTCACCAAAACATCCTATATGGGTTTGTCTTTGATTGACTAGAGCTTATCCAGTTCAAAAAAAAATTATCTTAATCCATCAGAATGAAACAAGACAACACCTGCTAATTCCTGTTGCCACCTATCTTTCCTGTCATTGTCGAGACATGAGATGTCTCAATGCAGGAAAGAAGGGGCAGGGGCGTGTGCCCCCTTTGGACATCTCCTTGGGGCACACGCTCCCTAGGATTCCATGCACAAGAATGTGCACATGCCCCTAGTTGGCGTGCACACATGGGGAAAAGGGAGGAGTCCCATACAGATGGGACTCCAGAGTTGCATGATGGCTTTAAATACTTAGGCACCAAAGTGTTTGGGCCTATCCATACTTGGCACCATCTATGGAGGATTAAAGGAGTCTTAAATTTGATTGGATCAGGTGATATCATTCTATCAATCAGATTTAGAATATGATTGGTCAGACCTATGTGGCACTGCATGGTGCAGCAGGATCTATTTAAACCCTGTCTGCGCCTAGGATTTTATGAGTATATCCATTCATCACGTTGCAAGGCTGCCCCTCCTCTCTTCCACACCTCTCTCTATTCTTTACTCTCCCCTCTTTATGCTAAAAAAGTTGGGTGAATCCAGCGAGGAAGAAACAAATTGTTGGTGCAAGGATTAGGAAGACATACAATATGTTCATGAGATGAGCGTGCGGTCTTCATCGATCTTTTGAAGGCTCTACGAATTAGATTCAGATTTGATTTTTGGAAATCAAATACAAAAGGAGATCACATCTAGATCCTACTTGAGTGGACTCCGGTAGAGGCTAGATGCTTGCATGGCTACATCCAGAACCTCGAATTTCGATAGATCATCGATAGGATAATCAGATTATCCAAATAAGGTATGAAATTAAATCTAATTTAATTTTAATTTTATTTTTAATATCAAATCTATAAAATTAAATTTGAGATGTCTCAAATTTGATTAGAATTTTTTTAAAAAAATTTAAAATATTTCTTCAGATCCAATCAGATCTGAATGATCCTATGGCAGAAAAATGCTGATTTTTCTTCAACTGAATTAGAGCTGCATTAGCAGTTCTTCTGATCTATTTTAGATCTAATTTTTTATATTTTATTATTTGATATTAAAAAATTTTAGATGTCACATTAGATATGATTAGATCTAAAATCAAAAAAATTAAAAATTTAGATTTATATCAATAATGTATGAGATACATATCTTGACTAGGTATAAAATTATTTTATGTGTAGTCTAGTATAATTTTTTCTTTTGATATAATTAAAATAAATTTTTAGATTAATTTATTTTTATTTTTTTGATGTTATAAATATTATAATAAGATTTAAAAAATAAAAAATAAAAAATTTAAATGTTCGTATGAGATATGATAGATGCATGCCTAAACTAGTTGTAAAATAGTTCTATAAATTATCTAGAATAAAATATTATTTGATGTGATCAATTTAAAATTTTATTTTTTAGATATTATATGTGATATATCAGATCTGAAAGCATGCATTTATGATTTAATTTTTGATATATGAGATGTATATAGAACATGCATGATTAGATCTATGATTTTATATGAGATATATATTATAGATCTTATAATTTTATAGTGTAGTATTTATTTCTGATTAAGGCATTCCCCTTGGCCATCCAGTCATAAGAGTAAGAAGGATTTAAAGGCCTTTTCTTCTCATTTGATGGGGTGCTCTCATGGCGTGTAGGGGTACTACGCATTTGTCCTTAATCAAAAATCAAAAACTTTTTTTTTGTAAAATCCTAGATCTTAAAATCTTAGAATTTTTGACATGTTTCTATTTTTAAACTCAAACTTAATTAAAAATTAATATTATAAAATTAATTAGATCTAAAAATTATAAATTTTTAGATCTAAAACATCTTCATAAATTTGGATTTGAATTTGGGTAGCTTAATTAGGTCTAGCAGTTGATCAAACTAAATCAAGAGTTGATTAGGTAGGATTAAGAGTGCTTAGAATTGACCAGTCCAATAGGATTAAGTCTAGGTCAAGATTGACTCACTATAATATGTGGTCGACAAATCAAGACCTAATTTGGCTTCATGGTTCGAGTCTGGATTGTAGGCTAACTTGATTGGTTCTGATTCGATAATTTGGTGTCTAAGATAAGTTTGGTAGATATGATCGACTGATTTTTAATTGAAAGCTACTCGATCTGAATGTATTCTTATCGAGTTAATGACATATTCTTTCTATTGGTCTTACTTACCTGGCCATTTGGATTGATCCAGTTCTAATTAGAGGTGGCTAACAATTTGAGCTAAACCATGCCACTAGGTTAGTCGTAATTATTATGACTAACTCAAGTCAAGTTTAAAAAGATCAAAATTAAATCTTTCTAAGAAAATATTAAGTCATAGGTCTTCCACCATTATAGATGTGCGGGCCCTTTCCGAGATTGATTGTTCTCGATTGGTTATAGTGGTTTAGTTGCACCAAAAAGATGCAACCATATCTATTAGGCATTGGATGTTATAGGTTGGAGGATGGGTTGGGCTCAATATTTTGGATATGATAAGAAATCCAATTCAGAATCTAATTTATGTAAATGATGGATTTGACTTAACTAAGAAGTGGAGCAATATTCCGAACATGATGAGCTTCATGAATTAGAGATAAGGTTTGGGTGTGCCATGATTAGAGTATCATTGGACAAGAGTTGTCCACTCATTGATTGATCCATCACCAATAATTATTTGGTGAGATGGTGAGCCAGTCGATGGGACCACAGCACCCACTAGAAATCAATTGATCATGGAGATTTTTGCATATTTGCTAAGAGAGTGTAGAGATCTGAGAAAATAGTAGAAGCCTAATTTATTTTAAAATAAAATTTTTAAACAAATTGATCAAGTCTAATTATAAAATCTAACTAGAAATTTTGACTCTCTATAGGAAAATATCTGCATCCAATCGACTGGCCCATATCTTAGACACCCACAAACTGACCAAATCTAATTACAAGGGTTGGCTTCGAAACTATAAAATTTTTTTGGGTTCCAAAAAGCTAACTCATGTATTGGACCAGGACCCTCCCATCTTGCCAGTCTATCCATCCGCTAAATAGAGAGCGCCTCTAAAAAATGGATGGACGAAGATAATAAAGCTAGGTACTACATGTTGGGCTCGATGTCTGATGAGCTCCAGCACCAATATGAGGACATCATGACTGCTTGCCAAATGTTGGCTCACCTATAGGAGTTATTTGGTGAAGAGAGTCATGTAGCCAAGTATCAAGTCACTAGAAAACTTTTTAAGACTCAATTGCATGATGGGCAGTCGGTCCAAGATCATTATCTGATGATGATCAAGAACTTAGAGGAGCTTAAGAAGCTCGGTGTCAAGCTAGATAGGGACTTGCAAATTGATGTAATCTTGCAGTCTTTGATTGATGCATATGGATAGTTCATTATGAATTTTCATATGTATAAGCTGTAATGTACTTTAGCTGAATTGATGAACATGCTGATTACTGTTAAGCTTTTTTTGAAAGATTCAAAGGGCTCAGTGCTTATTGTGGAGCGGACTTTCTCCAAAAGAAAGTTTTTTGGAAAGAAGAAAAGTCTACGAAGAAGCAAAAGATAGATGGAGGGAAGAAAAATAAGGAAGAGCTGAAGAAGAAGACCGCGGGCAAAGAAAAATATTTTCATTGCAACACCGATGGCCATTGGAAGTGGAACTGCCCTTTATACCTGGCTAGCCTAAAGAATAAAAAGGAGGTAGGTCCTTCTGGAGGTATGCTCGTTATAGAATCTAACCTTATGATTTCGTCTACATCTAGTTGGATGCTTGACTCTGGTTCTAGTACTCATTTATGCACTTCTATGCAGGATCTTGAGAAAAGTAGGAGACTGAGGGATAGTGAGATGATCCTGTACATCAAAAATAGAGCAAGAGTTGCTACTGTGGCTATGGGATCCTATTCTCTTTGACTACCATCAGGATTAGATTTAGTTCTTAGAGACTATTTTTATGTTCCTGCAACAAGCAGAAATTTGATTTCTATTTCTTGTTTAGCATAGGAAGGCTATATAATTAGTTTTCTTAAGAACCATTGTAATATTCTTTTTTAAAAAAATAAAATTATAAGTGGTTTTCATATAAATGGTCTCTACTAGTTACATATTGATATTTTTGTTTTCAATACCGAGCAAAATGTGAATTCCATAGGATCAAAATGACTTAGGGATAGTCTAAACGATAGGTATCTATGGTACCTTAGGCTAGGTCATATAGCTGAAGACAGGGTTAACAAATTGGAGAAATCCAAACTATTAAGTTCGTTGACTTTCGAGTCATATCCAATTTGTGAATCATGCCTTAATGGCAAAATAACCAAGCTTCCTTTTATAGGACATGGGGAAAGGACCACAGACCTACTTGTCTTGATACACATAGATGTGTGCTGCCCATTTGATGTGCCAATCAGAGGCAATTATATCTTATTTATCATCTTTACCAATGATTTATCTTGATATGAGTATATGTATTTGATGCGACATAAGTCTGAAGCCTTTGAAAAGTTTAAGAAATTCAGACTTAAAGTAGAAAAATAAATAGAAAAGCCTATTAAGACTCTTTGATCAGATCGAGGAGGTGAATATCTTAGTCAAAAATTTTTGGACTATCTTAAAGAAAATGGCATAGTCTCATAATGGACTCCATCTAGAACACCTCAACTCAGCAAGATTTCAGAATGGAGAAATTAGATCTTATTAGATATGATCTGATTTATGATGAGCTTCATGGACCTTCCTAATTTTCTTTGAGAACATAGTTTAATGATCGTAATATATTTACTGAATAGGATTTTTTCTAAAATCATTCCTACCATACCGCATGAGATATGACATAGTAAGAAACTAAGTTCGAGTTACCTCAAAATTTGGGATTATTCAGCCCATGTCAAGAGACAGCAGGCTGATAAGTTAGAGTCTAGGTCTTTTAGAGCTCGATTCATTGGATATCCTAAAGAATTGTTAGGATATTATTTTTATCTTCCAGAAGATCATAATGTAATTGCGAGTCGACATACCATTTTTCTTGAAAAATAGTTTATTCAAGATGGTGGCATCGAGAGATAGATTAGGCTAGAGGAGGTCTCCGAATAGCAAAGAGTTAAGAAACTTATGAAACTAATCAGATTGAGCCAGTCCAAATGCTACATCCTCCACCTCAAAAATCAACTAGGATTTTCCATCATCCTGAAAGGTACTTAGGTATATTTTTAGAAGATGTTGAGAAAATATTTCTCATGAGAAATGGGATTCACGATGATGATCCCAAGACTTATAACAAGATGATATCAAATATCGACTCCAAGAAATGATTAGAGGCAATGAAGTTAGAGACTGACTCAATGCGCTCGAATCAAGTCTGGATCTTAGTAGATCCACCTGAAGGTATAGTACCTATTGGGTGTAAATAGATCTTTAAGAGAAAGATAGGTGCCAATGGAAATGTAGAGATATTTAAAGCAAGCTCATAGTAAAAGGATAGAGTCAGCATGAAGGCATTGACTATCAGGATACGTTTTCGTTAGTAGCCATGCTCAAATCCATACACACATTGCTTGCTATTGCAGTCTATTTTGATTATGAAATATGGCAGATGGACATGAAAATGACATTCTTAAATGGATATCTTGAGGAAGATATCTATATGGAATAGCTGCTTGGTTTTACATCTAGTGATGGTGATCATAAGGTATGCAAGCTACAAAGATCCATATATGGACTTAAGCAAGCATCTCAGAGCTGGAATGTTCATTTTAATGATGTGATCAAATTATTTAGTTTCATAAAAAATGAGGAGCTGTGTATTTTTAAAAAGGTTAATGGAAGTACTATTATCTTTCTCGTACTATACGTGGATGACATCCTTCTAATTGGAAATGATATTCCCATTTTGACCATGATGAAAATGTGGTTATCTAAAGAGTTCTCTATGAATGACCTAGAAGAAGCATCCTTTATACTAAAAATAAAGGTCTATAGAGATAGA
Source organism: Cocos nucifera (assembly GCA_006176705.1). Lineage (NCBI taxonomy): Eukaryota > Viridiplantae > Streptophyta > Magnoliopsida > Arecales > Arecaceae > Cocos > Cocos nucifera. Next base: position 66,114 of record QRFJ01000301.1, read on the forward strand.
CTGAATAGGATGTTAGGATTTTCATGGAAGATGTACATAGAAGAGGTGCTAAAGAAGTTTAACATGAAAAACTCCAAAAGAGGTCTAGTATCCTTTAGACATAGCATTCATCTCTCCAAGAAGATGTTTCCTAGCACACCCGAGGAGATAGAACGCATGAGCAAGATCCCTTATGCTTCGGCAATAGAGTGCCTCATGTATGCCGTGCTATATACATGACTTGATATTGCCCCTGCTGTGAGTATCATGAGTAGGTATCAGTCGAATCCAAGTAAAAAGTATTGGACTTCTATGAAATATATCCTTAAGTAGTTGAGAAGGACTAAGGATATATTTCTAGTCTTTGGTAATGGAGAACTCCAAATCCAAGGATATACAGACTCGGACTTTATGTCCGACATAGATGATCAAAAATCGATATCTGGAAGTCTATTTATATGCAATGATAGTGCTGTTAGCTGAAAAAGTTTCAAGCAAATGATGATAATAGACTCCACCATGGAAGTAGAATACATCGCTACATTAAAAGCTATGAAGAAGATCTTCTGGTACAAGAAGTTCGCCGCAGAGCTTGAAGTGATGTCATTGGATACTGTCCCTCTGTACTGCAACAACAATGGTAACATAGCCTTAGCTAAGGAGCCAAGATCTCACAAAAAATTTAGGCACATTGATCGGCAATTCCATCTTATCCGCAATTACCTAGATAAGGGATACGTCAAGATTAAGAGAGTCGACACCGTAGACAATGCGGCTGACCCACTAATGAAGCCGTTGGGATAGTAAAAGATTGAAGCCCACCATGAGGAGATGAGACTTAGATTTATAGCCAATTTACTTTAGATCAAGTGAAAGTTTGTTAGATGTATGTCTTAGAAGCCATATTGGCTAACACTTGTAATACACTTCTAGGAGAAATTTTATAATTTTGACTATAAATTAATAAAAAAATTATTTTTCTATCATAATGTGTATTTAAAGTGTCTATGATATATCTTTTGAGTTAATGATAATGATAATCATATTTTCAAGAGTTAAAAATTTAATACATGAATTTTCATAATTGACTCATAAACTGCTCATGACCGTGGGATCTTCACGAGGATGGTGATCAATCTGGAAAATTGGTGTACGATCTCTTTCATAGGATAGATGAGTCTTGAGTCTATGGTGTGGAGATATTAGAGTGAGAGTACAGATACTTGTTAGAGAATGAGGGCACTAAGCATGACCACCTCGAGCAGTCATAAGGGAGTCTATCTTCTCATTGATGATTGGCTCGATGCTGCAGTAGTGTGATTGGTTCTTTATTCTGAGGTACATCGACATTTTACCTTGGGGGTGTTATAGTTTGACTATACCATAACTCGATCTCCTAGCCATTTGAAATTCTAAGGTGTATGTTGGCTATAGTATGTTCATTATAGAAATTGGATTGCACCAATAGAAGATCTATCTACCTCGGTAAATGAGGAATAGCTCTATGATGATCATGAGATTGAGACCATAAGCCCATGGCCATGGCAGTGTGAAGATGATAGAAAGAGTTTCTATTAGAGTTTCACATCGAACTTGAATCAAATGATTAATTCATATGATGAATATTGGGTTTGATGAGTTCACCTTAACCCTAATCCTGTCGGAGCTCAAGATAGAAGAATCCAATTACATAGGTAGCTACACCAAGAGGTTTACTTTCAGTTCTAATGGTTTGCCATCATATACTGCTTGGTGTTACTAGTGGATTTTGGAAGCAATTAGAATGATCTTGATGATCAATCACTCTAATTTTATGAATCAAAAAGGTTTTGATCCATCGAAAGGTGTTTCGATGATGTCGCTAATAAAGATCGTGATATATCTCATTACCATATAAAACTAAACCTAACTGGATCATACAAACAAGGATTTGGGTCTAGATTTGATTAATTAAGCTAATCCAGTTTGATTAATTTGGATTAAATCCAATTGGATTCAAGAAAATATATTTTTAATATTATTAAAAATATATATTAATTATGCTAGCACACTATTGAGCCTAACTTTCTTCTTCGATAGTCTTTCTGGTTTATCTTGGCTGAGCCAAATTGGTTTGGGCTCACTAGAAAACCCTGTTTGGGTTTGTCTTTGACTGACTGGAGCTTGTCCAGGTCAGAAAAGAATTATCTTAATCTATTAGATGGAAATAAAATAATACCTGCTAATTCCTATCACCACCTATCATTTTCTATCACTATCGAGACATGAGATGTCTCAATGTAGAAAAGAAAGGGTAGGGGCATGCGCCCCCTTTAGACATCTCCTTGGGGTGCACACCCCCTTGGATTCCATGCACAAGAATGTGCGCACGCCCCTAGTTGGCATGCGCACATGGGGAAAAGGGAGGAGTCCCATACAGATGGGACTCCAGAGTTACATGATGGCTTTAAACACTTAGGTGCCAAAGTGTTTGGGCCTATCCAAACTTGGTGCCATCTATGGAGGATTAAAGGGATCTCTAATCTGATTGGATTAGGTGATATCATTCTATCAATTAGATTTAGATCTAATTAATTGGACAATATAATTGATCAGACCTGTGTGGCACTGCATGGTGCAGTAGGATCTATTTAAACCCTGTCTGCGCTTAGGATTTTATGAGTATGCCCATTCACCATGCCATAAGACTGCCCCTCCTCTCTTCCATGCCTCCCTTTAGTCCTCTTTCTCTCCCCTCTTCATGCCTAAAAAGTTGGGTGAATCCAGCAAGGAAGAAATAAGTTGTTGGCCCAAGGATTAGGAAGACATACAACATGTTCGTGAGATGAGCACGCAGTCTTTATCGATCTTTTGAAGGCTCTATGGATTAGATCCAGATTTGATTTTTGAAAATCAGATCCAAAAGGAGATCACATCCAGATCCTACTTGAGTGGACTCTAGTAGAGGCCAAGTGTTTGCTTGGCTACATCCAAAATTCCGAACTTCGACAGATCATCGGTAGGATAATCAGATTATCCAATTAAGGTATGAAATTAAATCTGATTTAATTTTAATTTTATTTTTAATATTAGATCTATAAGATCAAATTTGAGATGTTTCAACTTTGATTAAGATTTTTAGAAAAATTTTTGAAATATTCCTTCAAATTCAATCAAATTTGAACGATCCTATGGCAGGAAAATGCTGATTTTCTTTCAGAAAGAGGAGAAGAAGAATACACAAATGAAATCAAGAAAGTGGAAAATAGGAGCCAAACCAAAAACTGAACTGAAAAGATGATAGAAAGCAAAGGAAAACTGAAGGACAGAGAGCCAACTAGAAAAGGGGGCTTTGGAGATCTAAAAGTCGCCAGTACACCAGAGGAGATGGTGGCGGATGGTGGACTTCTTTCTGATGGCAACAGCAGCAAAGAGGAGTAGAAACTCGACTGGGCAAATAGAAAGAAAGGTAGAGGAGGCCTATTTATACTACTCATCATGGCCTAGATCGAAGCCTTGTGCCACCAGATCTTGCCATGTGGCACGCATCAAGGACACTAAACTATGTGGCTCTTTGTCGCACCTCTCCTAGATTGAGCTACTTAGAGCGATCCATGAGAGATAATGTGGGGCATATCTATGATTGACACATGGCAAGTACTGATGGGCTCCGAAACAACCGCCAGATCTTTTTTTTCAAATCATTATGCCATAGTGCTTTGAGCCACCCACACCTCATTATTGCAGTGGGATTAATGACGTGGTGCATTAATGAAGCTCCAAAATTTCATCCACTAAAAATTGTGGATTAAATACTTTGATTTGGAAATTAGATTGAATACTGAGTTTGAGTCTTGAAATCAACTATTTCCTTCATCAGAAGTGGTGAAGTCACTTTGGATTGGAAGTGAGGGCAAGTATTTTGGGGGGAATCTACCACCTAGCCTCGACCTTCCCTTCATCAAGTTATGACTAAACATTCATTGTGGGTACCTTACTGATGACTTGAAAAAAGACAAAGGGTTTTCTTGGACGTCAAGAAGACAAGACTGTGGAACTAAACTGAAATGATTCTATGCCATTGGCTACAACCTAACCCCTAAATCGGAAGTATACCGACTCAGAGGTTAGGATTATACCAACAACAAGAGACGAAGCTTTATGCTATCAGACCGTTATCAAAAGAAAGATCATCCTTAAGAAATCTCCTAGAATATTGGTTGGTTTTCTTCAATTACAGGTAGGTGAGTTAATATTATGTAATTTGTTGCCCAGCTAGACAATTTAGGGGGTGAATTGGATTTTCAATGATTCAAAAAAGTATGTACTATTTTGAAAACAAAACTAAGTTTGATGCTATGAATGTATAGTGAATACAATGTATAGCAGCAAAAGTAAATTAATGAAGTTTAACTAAGAATGGAAAGCAAGTAGAGAGAAGTACACTACATAAACATAAGAATTTTATAATGATTTGGTACACTCTAAGCACCTACGTCTATTCCCTAAGCTCCACTTAGGAATTGCCACTATAATTCCTTGATTACAGTATGTTTGTTTTAGTTAGGATTACAAACAAATCTAATTATTTTTTTGGGCTCGCCAATCAAAACCTACACCGATTATTTTTTGGGCTCACCATCAATTTAGTAGGTTTTTCAGGATCACTAACTAAAATTTATACAAGCTTTTCCCAAGGCTCATAATCTAATTTTTAGGTTTGGATTACACTTTTTCCTCAAGTTTCAAACCCTTAAAACTTATTATAGCAAATTTTAGGAAAACAAAAAATTTACAACACAAACAGCTCCTTAACAAGCTGATAAAAATCATTGATGCTTGCTTGAAGTTAGCTTGGAGGCTTTGCACGAGATTGGACACTCTTCTCTTGATAGCCTTCAAAAAATCAAGAGCTTTCTATTATGGAGCTGAAGAACACTCTTGAAGTCACTGTATGTTGAAAAATAAGCTTCTTTCCTTGGAATAGGTTGTTCTTAGTATTCAATTAGATTCTTCCTCCATTAAAAATGCTCCCCTGACCATTTAAAATAGTTTGAATTTGAAAACTAGCCGTTTTGAGATTTTGGGGATGGAATCTAGCCATTCGAACCACTTTTGGATGTTTCTGCAACTCCTTCTGTGCATTCTATTATTGTTGTTAGAAACTCATGAGTTGATTCGAGTAGTCCATGAGTCGACTCGAACCCTATGACCAAAAATTTAGCTCTCTGCTTTTCTGCATGAGTCGACTCAAGGATATACCAAAGCTTTGTGCTAGTGCCAGAATATGCTAGAGTCGACTTGAGGTCTGCTTGAGCCGACTCGGAGCCAGAATTATGAAATTTCATTTTTTGAAGTGCTTTGGCTTAGCATCTTATAAAGATTTCTTCCCAGGATGATTTTTTTATTTTAAATACTTTAAAAATCCTACATTCACTCCTGAAATACTTGATTAATATCATAATTTTTTAATATTTTATAATCATGAAAATCAACCATAGGGTCAACAATTTTTTTTTGATGATAAAAAAACTTTGAGTATATGCATAATAAAGCATATAATATGTTTTAATTAAATTACGAATATGAATCATCAAGTAGATAAATAAACACTTGTAGACATAAACTTCATGAAAGTTTCAATTCATCTTCAACTCATCTAAAATTCAGATTTTAGAATCATTTGATATATGATACATCCAAAACATATACTCATTTCAAGTGATTGTCTTAATGCAAGTAAATAAGTATTTCAAGCATCTTAAGTATATGATAAATTCAGGCAACATTCAAGCGTATACTCAATATATATCATATTTCTCCTCCATTTTGACAGCATCAAAAAGTGCATGGAAAAGAAAAAATCATCAAAATCAATAAAAACAGCTCTCCTTTTTAATTCAAAAATTCAAATAATAGGATTTGAGTTGAATTCTCCCCCTTTCAAATTCAATTTTCAAATAATATGATTTCAAAGTCATCTCCCCTTTTTCTTAAAAGTACCAATCAATTACCAAGGCATCAATGTTCATATCATGAATGTATCAAAGCAAAATGTGGAAATAAATTTCAAATTTGACTTGATAACAATCAATTGTCAAGAATTATAATAAGATCAAATCATTTCTCTTGTTAATTTTGATTTCTCCCTATTAATGTATAATGTAGATATAATTTTAGTAAGAAAATTACTTTGAGCTTTAAAGATTCATAAAAGTTAAAGCTTTTTGAGACTAAAAATTTTAAATAAATCATTCAAAGCAAATTATAGGATATATTCAATTTTTAAAAAATTATTTCTTTTTTTTCTTAAGCAGTAATAATTAATTTGATACAAAGCTGTATCAATCTTTAGAATTTGTCTCAAAGATATAAACTAAAGATATAATAATGCAAAATAGGTTTGAGACTAAGCATTTTTTTCTTTTTGCCAAATGATAAAGTAATAGAGTACAAGACAATAATAGTTTATTCAATACAAATTGTTGAAGTTTTTTATTGAAAAAGATGAATAGATTAAATTCAGATTAGGTTATTTTGATAAGTCATTTTGAATTGATAGCAATAGATCATGCAAAATAAATCATAGAGAGATTTTTTATTTAAATTCAAATATTTCTTTTCTTAAAAAATATCACTAAATTAAGTTAAAAAAAAGTTATGAAATTTTTTAAAATTATCTCAAGCAATATCTTATTAAAAATATAGTTATGCAAAACAGATTTGGGACAAAACACTATCTTCTCCCCTTTTTTTTTTGCCAAAAGATAGATTAGTAAAATTCAAGACAGATGTCACATGCCATTCATGAAAGTTTTCTTAAAAATAATCTTCTTGGTATCAATTTTTTTTTAAATAAATTAAACCAAATAATAACTTTTATGAAAATTTTTCTTTATGCCACTTAAAGATACTACTTGAAGATTTAAGAACATCAATTTTTCAAATTTATTTCTTGAAAACAAATAATTGGCACAAAATATCTTTTAAAATTTAGCTTGAAACTTTAATGTATGCAAGGTATAAATATTTTTTTAATGATTTGTCAAAGCAAATTAAATGAACAAGACAACAATAATGCTCAAAAAATTACATATGACTAAATCAAGTTAACCAAAACACAAATATTTTTCAATAAATTCTCTTTTAAGTTCAAAAATAATTTCACCCTCTATTTTTAATATTAGATACTAGAAAATTTATTTTTCTTAATTTCCCCCTTCTTCTTCCAATTATGCATATTTAATTAAAAGTAAACATTTATAGGAGCTTGTTTTTCTTCCCCTTAGTTTTATAAACCAAGCAAACCTTCAACACAATGAGTTTCCATGAATAGTCATATTTCATTGATTATCAAAATATGGTTATAAAAAAATTACAAAGATAAAATCATGCAAATTAATATCTTGAACATGATCTTTCATGAATAAATATCTTATCTTAAAATTCTTAGATTATACAATTTTGATAAATTTTGATAATTAGATATATCAAAATTTTAATTGAATATGATAAGCACTCAAGTGATTTCTTAACCTATCAAGCTTATTATGATTCATGTTTCTTAAATAATTAATGATCAAAATAATATGATATAGATAATGAGAAAGCATACAAATTTTTAAACATTCAAAGTATAGAGTAAGATCATTACAATTATTAATAAATCATCAAAATAAATCAATTATGCCAACTAAATATAGCAATTAATGATGGTTTGATATCAGAATGAGTTGAGCTTTTATCAAATATTATCATCCATCCACTTTAAGTCATAAGCATCCATTTTCAAGAATACACTCCATTCACAACATCGGCTGCTTGTTGTATCATTTTAAAGATTTTAGTATCCAAGTTTTCTTGGGTCCATAGGAGTTAGAACCCAAATTTTTTAAAGAAATTACTATTCAATTTTTTGAAATTACAAGAATATGGTTAATATCCTTTTTTTCATAGTAAAAACAAGTAATTTTTGGAGTAACAGGTGAAGAAGAACTGAATAAGAAACTTTTCAGAAACTTCTATTTATTGTTAGGATTAAAACCAAGATCGGCTTTATCAAACACTACTCTTTGATTGCTTAAGATCATTTGAAGTTTTTCAGAATTGCAAGTAAACTTTTCAATTAAAGATTTAACATTGTCTAATTCCTTCTTTAGTAACTCATTTTCTTCTACTACAATCCTTTTGTTTTATAAAATATCTTCTATCTCTCTTAACAAAGATTGATTTTTTAGTTTTAAATTCTTATTTTTTAAATTTATTTTATTGCATTCATCAATTAATTTATGAAATACATCTTGAAGCTCATCAAATATAAAGTCTAAAGTATATTCAGATATTACCTCATCATTAGTGTCATGAGATATAAGCTTGCAATATTCAGATTTTCTTCATCAAAGATGGATTCTTTACTATCGCTCCAAGTTGCATCCATAGCTTTCTTCTTTATCTTCTTGTCCTTGCTTGATTCTTCCTTGGCCATTGATCCTTTTTTAAAGCCTTACCTTTTTTGTTAGATGTATGCCTTAGAAGCCAGATTGGCTGACACTTGTAAAATACTTTCTAGGAGCATTTTCATAATTTTAACTTAAAATTAAAAAATAGGTTAATTATTCTATCACATTGTATATTAAAGTATTTGTGATACATCCTTTGAGTTAATGGGCATGATAACACATATTCTCAAGAGTTGAGAATTTAAGGCATGTGTTCTCATAATTAACTCATAAACTACATCCAATCGTAGTATCATCACGAGAATGGTGATCGATCTAAAAGATTGGTGTATGATCACTTTTTTAGGATAGATGAGTCTTAAGTCTATAGCATAGAGACACTAGAGTGAGAGTATAGGTTCTCATTGAGAATGAGGGCACTAAGCTTGACCAACTCGAGTAGTCATAAGGGAGTCTACCTTTCCATCGATGACTAGCTCGATGCTGCAGTTGTGTGTCTGGTTCTTTGACCTAAAGTGCATCGATAGTTTGCCTTGAGGGTGTTATAGTTTGACTACACCATAACTCAGTCTCCTAGCTATTCGAAATTCTAAGGTGTATATTGGCTATATCATGTTTATCGTAGGAATTAGATCATACCAAGATGGGATGTATCAATCTCGATAGAGAAGTAGTCCTATGATGATCATGAGATCGAGTCCTAAAATTCATGGCCATGGTAGTGTGAAATAATAGAAAAAAGTTTTTATTAGGGTTTCACATCGAACTCGAATCGAATGATTCATTAATATGATGGGTGTTAGGTTTGACGAGTTCACCTTGACCTTAATCCTATCAGGGCTCATGATAAAAGAACCCAATTACATGGATAGCTGCACAGAGAAGTTTACTTTTCAATTCTAATGGATTGTCATCATTTATTATTAGATGTCACTCATGGATTTTGGGACCTATTAAAATTATCTTGATGATTGATAATTCTAATTAGATAAATCGAAAGAGTTTTGATCCATCAAAAGGTGTTTCAATGATGTCGATAATAGAGGTCATGATATATCTTATTACCATATAGAATTAAATCTAACTAGATCACACAAATAAGAGTTTGGATCTGGATGTCATCAATTAGGCTAATCCAATTCGATTGATTTGGATTCGATCCAATTAGGTTTAAGAAAATCATGCTAGCACATGATTGAACCTAACATTCTCCTTCTGTCATCTTTCTGGTTTATCTCGACTGAGCCAAATTTGATTTGGCTCATTCAAAAATCCTATAAGATTTTGTCCTCATCTAACAAGACTTGTCTAGGTCAGAATAGAGCTTGTCCTGATTAAACAAGGCTTGTCTTGATAAGATCAGGACTTATCCTAAAATTATGAGATAAAATTTGGATAAGGCTTATCTAGAAACTCTATGTGGATTTGTCTTATCTGATTGGATCTTGTCCTGGCCTAATCAAGGCTTGTCTTAGATCCCATAAGATGGGAATAGGACATGGGTTGTCTTAACCAAATTAAGGCTGGTCCTAAAATCATGAGATGAAATTTGGATAAGCCTCTTTCGGACATTCTAGATGGATTTGTTTTGATTTGACTGGACCTAGTCCTGGCCTGATCAAAGCTTGTTCTAACTTGACAAAAACTTGCCTAAAATCCTTTGGATGGGACTTGAAAGGGCTTATCCTAAATCTCATGAGATGGGAATAGGACAAGGGTCAAGAGTTGACCCGATTTGCAAGAATTAAAGGATAGGGGGCATGCGCCCCCTAGAGACTTTCTAGGGGTGCATGCCCTAGGCATTACATGAAGAAGGGAGAGGGCACATGTCCCCCTAGATGTGCACCCCATATGGATAGGGTGGAGAGTCCCACATAAATTAAATTTGAATGGATCAAACATTTGAATTTGATTCAAACTCCTTGGAGATAAATGTCTTGCGCCTAAATTAACCTTATCCCAATGTGTAGGCACCCTTTTTCTGAAATTTTGTTTGATGAAATGGAGGAAAAATTAGAGGAGGCATGGAGATTTGATGGAGAGTCCTTCTGCATGTTATCTTTGACCTGGTTAAAGTCACATGTGAAGGGACTCTTCAGTTGGTCTATTTATAGGGCCCTGCGCTTATTATATTCTATTGAAATTGATCTATGGTGAAGCCCTACCAAAATCTTCATCTCCATGCCTCCCTCATCTGATCCTCTTTCCTTCTCCATGCCTAAGAGTTGGGCAAAACCTATGAGCAAAGATCAAGTTCTGATGGTGAGAAGATCAGCAAGAGACGATGGTGTTCATGAGACGAACGTGCAGCCTTTGGAGTTTGATTTAAAGGCTCTACGGGAAGACACCAGATCTGATCTTTGGAGATTAGATTTAGTAGGAGACAACATTCAGATCTAACCCAAGTGAACTTCGATAGAGGTTGAGCACGTACATGGCTAGATCCAGAATCTCAGCAACAACAGATCATCATTATAGGGTGAACGATCCACTCGATCAGGTGATATCAGATATCACTATTTTTATTTTTATTTTTGTTTCTAATTTTAGATCAATCTAATTGGATCTAAGAACTCTTAGATCTAATCAAATTATAAATTTTTTTTAAAATATTCTACTATAAATCTGATCCAATCAGATGGATCCTACGGCTAAAAAATCTAGTTTTTTCTTCAATTGGTATCAGAGCTAGGTTGCCGATTCCAGATCTATCTTTAGTTTTGATCTAAAATTATTTTTATGATTTGATTATTTGATTTTTAGATGTTACATGGGATGTAATTAGATTTAAAATAAAAAACTACATGTTTTAAATTAATTTATATATGATATATATAATGCATGTTCTAGTCTAGATCTGTAGTTCTATATCATGATAGTTTTCAAATATATTTTAGATTAGATCTAATTTAATTTTTTAAAATTTGATCATTTAAGTTTTAGATATTACATTATATGTAATCAGATCTGAAACATAAGATCTAATTTAAAATTTTGATATATATGATATAGGCAGCGCATGTCTAGACTAGATCAATAGTTTTATATCATAGTCTAGATCTAAAAATTTTAATAAAATATTCATTTAATTTTATAAAGGTTATATGATATGATATGTTTGATTTCAGATATTACATTAGATATAATTAGATCTGAAATTAGTAGTTGCATAAAATTTTCACATATATGCGATATATTTGATGCATGTCTAGACTAGTTCTATATTCTATGCTATGAATTATCTAGAATAAAATTTTTATTTGATATGATCATTTATAATTTTATTTTTAAATGTTATATTAGATGTAATCAGATCTGAAACATGCATGTGAATATTTAAAATTGATACATGAGATGTATGCAAAATATGCATAGATTAGATCTTAAATCATGTAATAGTTATATGCTTTAGATCTAATAGTTTTGTTGTACAATTCCTATTTTTGATTAAGGCATTTTCTTTGGCCGTTCGGGTATAAGAGTAAAAAGGGTTTAAAGGCCCTCTCTTCTTATTTGATAAGGTGCTCTAATGGCATGTAGGGGTGCTGTGCATTTATCCTTAATCAAAAATCAATATTTACTTTTCTACAAAATCCTAGATCCTGAAATCTTAAGATTTTTTATACATATTTTATTTTTGAACCCTTGGACTTAATTAAGAATTAAGTTTATGAAATCAATTAGATCTAAAATTATGAATTTTTAGATCTAAGACATCTTCATAAAACATGGGTTTGGATGTCGGTAGCTCAATTAGGTCTAGCGGTTAATCAAATCGAATCAAGAGTTGGTTAGGTGGGATCAAGAGTGCTTAAATTTGATCAATCCAATAGGATTAAGTCTTGGTTAAGGTCAACTCATAGCCTCATGTGGTTGATCAAGTTAAGACCTAATTTGGCTCCATGGTTCGAGTCTTGGATTGTAGGCTATCCTAATCAATTCTGGTTCGATAATTTGGTGTGTAAGGTAAGTTTGGTTGATATGATTGACTGATTTTTAATTGGACACTACTCAATCTGAATGCATTCACGATGAGTTAATGGCATATTCCTTCCATCGATCTCACTTACCTGGCCATTTGGGTCGATCCGGTTCTGGTTAGAGATGGCTAACGTTCGAGCTAACCCACGCCATTAGGTTAGTCATAATTATTATGACTTAGTCAAGTCCTATCTAAGAGACCTAAATCAAATCTTCATAAGAAAATATTAAGTTATAGGTCTTCCACTATTGTAAATGTGCGGGCCCTTCTCGGGATTGATTGTTCTTGACTGGTTACAGTCGTTCAATTGCATCAAAATGATGCAATCATATCTATTAGGCATTGGATGCTATGGGTTGGAGGATGGGTTGGGCTCAATATTTTGGATATGATGAGGAACCCAATCAGAAATTCAATTCATGCAAATAGTGGGTCTGACTTAATTAAGAAGTGGAGCAATATTCTGATCATGGTGAGCATCATGAATTAGAGATCAAGTTTGGATGCACCATATTTTGAGAAACATTAGACAAGAGTTGTTCATTCATCGGTTGACCCATTACCAATAACTATTAGGTGAGGTGGTGAGCTAGTCGATGGAACCACACCACCCATAGGATTTGATGTGGTGCTACCAAGCCTTGGAAGGCTACAGGAAGAGCCAGGGTACTGGCTCTAGGAGACTAGGATGGGTATGAGTCCTAGGATTAGGATATGAGTTGTCCTAGGTAAAGATGGGATGTAGCCCTACATGGAACTTAAGGTTCAGTGTGAGGATCTTGAGGGACTTGGTAGGTGCTCTGGAGACCTGAGATATAAGATGGAGTAAAGGATTAGAGCTAAGAAAAAGAATTAGCCAAGATAAGGGGTTGACATACAGGTGAGCTGGCTCAAATATGCAGTCGAGCCGGTTCGAATACACAGTCAAGCCGGCTCGGGCTGAGATCGAGCCAACTTGAGCTGAGGTTGAGCCGACTCGGGATGCAGTCGAATCGACTGTCTTAGGTAGATAGAAGATAGGGTTCGGACGAGATGCAGCCAAACCAGCTCAACTTTTGAAAGAGCCGGCTCGAGGGTGGTGAACAAAACTATCCAAATTTTTTATTTAGATCTAGGATAGGCTTTTATTCTAGGTCTTAAGGCCTGGACCAATAAGATCTTAAGGGGGTTAACTCATGTATGAGTCAGGTTCAGATTTAGGAGATGAGAGCATGTAAGATATATGTACATGGGCCTGATGAGTGCTTTCATATATTGGATTAGTCTAGGAGAGTTTTTCAGCTAGGGTTTGGATTTATTAGAGTTTATGTGGTATAGCAGAAATCCTAGGGTATATAAATCTAGGTATTGTATCTTTATAATAGAGTGGAATACAATTTTTCTACTCTTCTCTCTTTAGTTCCAACTTTAAGCCTTAGGTGCCGGCCATATACTTTGTTCTTCTTCTCTCCAACAAATGGTATTAGAGAGGTACTAGGATCGAACAAGTGGTATTAGAGCGATACTAGATTCTAATAATTGGTATCAGAGCCTGGTTGAGCATGGAGGAGAAAGAAGATCAAATTTCAGTAGAGATCAGTAGTGAGGTTCAGATCTAAAGGCTTTCTCTAGGATTCATGAGGAAGAAAGAGATCATAAGGCTGCTGTCCACCATCCCTAGTCAAGGTACTTTTTTCAGATCCATCTGTTTGCTATTTTTGATTCATACGATCATGGAGAATAGCAGGTTGAAGGTAGGATTTAAGAAGTTTGATGAAAAAAGAAGTTTCATGATGTGGAAGGTTAGGATGGAGGATCTGCTGTTCATATGAGACTGGATTCGACCTTAAAAGATAGGCCGAAGGAGATGACAGACAAGAAGTAGATGTCCTTGGAGAAAAGGGCATGTGCTACAATTAGGACTTGTCTAGCAGATGAGGTGTTGTATGGCATGTTGGAGGAGAAGATATCTAAAGGTCCGTGATCGAGGTTATGCTAGTTGTACATAGGAAAGAACATATGCAATAAGTTGATGCTAAAAAAGTAACTGTACAGCCTTCGGATACAAGAGGGTGAGGATATTGCGGGGCATATTCAGCAGTTCGACCAGATGAGCATGAATTTGCTCAACATTGGGTTGGATCTCGAAGAGGAGGATAGGAGTTTATTACTGCTATGTTCGCTATCCGGGAGCTTCGATCCGTTGGTGATGATATTGCTATATGGTAAGAAGACGCTGGTGTACAAGAAGATCGTATCAGTGCTAAGGTCCAACGAGCAGCGAAAATGGATGATAAAGAGGGAGGTATTCTAAGAGGGTCTCATGGTTTTAGAGAGATCCAAGCAAGGAAAGAAGAAAGGTCAGTGAAGGGACAGCAAGGGGGTCCAAGAGATGCTTCAAGTATGGTGAAGCAGGGCACTTTAAGCGAGAATATTTGCTTTGAAAAAAGTGCAAGAGAGGAGAAAATTTGGATTCTATCAGTTCAGTCATTGCAAGTGAAGAATTGGATGAGCTCTTGGTAGTCTTGGAGGAGCCCATAAGGTGCGGTGTATCTGAGATGGTTTTCGATAGGTCTGTAGAGTATGGAGGATCTGAAGGGTTAGCGACGTTATCCAAGGCACAGCGGCAGGCCCAGCAGTACAGCATTGAGTGGTTATCCTTAGGAGACTTGGTTATAGAGTCGGCTTTTGCAGCATCAAGAAAACTTCAGTTTCAGGTGGAGCACTAGGCAAAGGTGGCTTCACAAATGGAGAGAGATGTGACACGAGTTCAGAGTAGAGGAGTGTAGGAGGACCAAAATCCTAGCACCAATATCGAAGATGCATAGTTCTAGGTGGAGTAGCATGTGCGGAAGGATAGATGAAGTTCTGAGGAGACTGTGTCAGAATATGCAGCAGGCATCGGCATAGGATTGCTGCAAATTCTCCGAAAAAGTCCAGGACAGTTGATGCGACTGCCAAGCAGAAGGATGCTTACAACTCCAAGGATGGTGCATAGAAGCAAGTTAAGATCTTTAGCGATGGAGGCGGTCATCCCAAAGACCTCAAAGGAAGCTTAGCAGCTGAAGAAGAATGGCCGTGGCAAGGTGTGCACAAAGAGCTATTAGGGCATGCATCGATAGTAGGTTTATGCAGGAGAACATTGCTAAGTGTACCAAGGCTTGAACGCACCAAGGTGAAGATTGTAGGTTTTGATATGGTACTCTCAAGCCTTGGGAGGTCATAGGAGGAGCCAGGATGTTGGCTCTGGGAGACTAGGATGGGTATGAGTCCTAGGGCTAGGACAGGAGTTATCCTAGGTGAAGATAACATGTAGCCCTACAGGACTGGAGGTTCAGATGTGAGGACCTTGAGGAGCTTGGTAGGTGCTCCGAAGATCTGAGACACAAGGTGGAGAAAAAGACCAGACCCAAGGAAAGAATCAGCCAAGACAAGGGGCTGACACACAGGCAAGCTGGTTTGAATACACAGTCGAGCCGGCTTGGACTGAGATTGAGCTTGTTGGGGGTGCAGTCGAGCCGACTGTCTCAGGCAGATAGAAGATAAAGTTCGAATAAGATGCAGCCGAGCCAGCTCGATGGTAGCGAATAGAATTGTTTGGATTTTTTGTTTGAGTCTAGGATAGGCTTTTATTCTAGGGTCTTAAGGTCTGGACCAATAAGATCTTAAGAGGGCTAACTCATGTTTGGGTCAGATTCAGATTCAGGGGATGAGAGCATGTGAGACATGCACATGGACTCGGTGAGTGCTTTCATGTACTGGATTAGGCTAGGAGAGTTTTTCAACGGGGGTTTAAATTTATTAGGATTCATATGGTATAGCAAAAACTCTAGGATATATAAATCTAGGTATTGTATCTTTACAATAGAGTAGAATACAATTGAGCTTTTCTCTCCAAAAAAACTCTCTACTCTTCTCTCTATGGTTCCAACTTTAAGCCCTAAGTGCCAGCCATCTACTTTGTTCTTCTTCTCTCCAATAATTAGTATCAGAGAGGTATCAGGATCAACAAGTGGTATCAGAGCGATACCAAATTTTTACACCATCCACTAGAAATCAATGATCATGGAGATTTTCACATCTCTGCATAGGAAGTGTAAGGATTTGAGAAAATAATGGGAGCCTAATTTGTTTAAAAATGAAATCCTTAAATAAATTGATCGAGTCAAATTATAAGTTTAACTAGAAACTTTGACTCTCTACAGAAAAATATCTATGACTAAATCTCAAGCTCGAATCTTAGATATCCATAGACTGATTGGACCAAATTATAAGGATTGTCTAAGGAACTTCAAAATTATTTTGGGTTCGAAAAAGCTGACCTATGTATTGGACCAGGACCCCCTCACTTTACCAACATATCTGATCATGGATCAGAGAGCATCTCATGAAAAGTGGTCGGACGATGATAACAAGGTCGGATGCTACATGTTGGGCTCAATGTCTGATGAGTTGCAGCGCCAACATGGAGATATTAAGATTGCCCGTCAAATATTGGCACACCTGCAAGAGTTGTTTGATGATCAGAGTCACGTAGTGCATGATCAATTTTCAAGAAGACTTTTTAAAGTGCAAATGCATGATGGTCAATCAGTCCAAAATCACTGCTTGGCGATGATCAAGAACCTAGAAGAGCTTGAAAAGCTTGGTCTCTTGATGAACAAGGATCTGTAGATTGATGTGATCCTACAATCCTTAAATGATTCGTATTGGCAGTTTATCATAAACTTACATATGAATAAGCTTCAGTGCACCTTAGCCGAGTTAATGAATATGCTGATCATTATTAGCAGACTTTGAAGGATTCAAAGGGCTCATTCTTGTTGTGGAGTGAACTTTTTTCAAGAGAAAATCTTTTAAAAAGAAGAAATCTGCAAAGAAGTAGAAAATAGAAGGAGAAAGAAAGGGTGAGCCAAAAAAGAAGACCACGGAGAAGAAAAAATATTTTCACTGCAAGTGGAACTGCCCTGCATACCTACCCACCCTAAAGAACAAGAAGGAAAGAGGACTAAAATAGTCTATAGATAGTATTAATGAAAGATATCTATGGCACCTTAGGCTAGGTCATATAGCCGAAGATAGGTTTAATAAATTGAAGAAATCTGGACTAATAGATCTATTGACTTTTGAGTCATATCTAATTTATGAATCATGCTTTCAAGGCAAAATGACCAAGCTCCTTTTTGTAGGATAGGAGGAAAGGGCCATAAACCTACTTGTCCTAGTACATATAAATGTGTGCGGCCCATTCGATATGCCGACCAGAGGTAATTATGTCTACTTTATTATCTTTATCGATGATCTATCTTGGTACGTGATGCGACACAAGTCTAAAGCTTTAAGAAGTTCAAAAATTTAGATATGAAGTGAAAAAGCAAACTAGAAAGCCCATTAAGGTCTTCGATCAGATTGAGGAGGCAAATACCTTAGCTAAAAATTTTTGGACTATCTCAAAGATAATGCTATAGTCTCATAGTGGACTCTACTTGGAACATCTCAAATTAATAAGTTTTTAGAATGAAAAAATCAGAATCCATTAGATATGGTCTGATCCATGATGAGCTTCACGGACCTTCTTGAGTTTCTTAAGGGACATAGTTTAATGATATCTATTGATTTACTGAATAGGGCTCCATTTAAAACCATTCCTACCACACCATATGAGATATGGCATGGTAAGAAGCTAAGTCTATGTCATCTTAGAATTGGGGTTGTCCAGCAGTGGATAAGTTAGAGTCTAGGTCCATTAGAGGTCGGTTTATTGGATATCGTAAAAAGTCGTTAGGGTATTACTTTTATCTTCCGAAAGATCATAATGTGATTGTGAGTCGACATGCCATTTTTATTAAAAAATAGTTTGTTCAAGATGATAGCATTGGAAGATAAATTATGCTCGAGGAAAAAGTCTTCAAAGAGTAACAAGCTAAGAACCTTTCAATCTAAGCCAATCCTAATACAACCTTCTTCACCTCGTAGGTTAAATAGGATTTTCCATCCTCCTGATAGGTACTTAGGTACCATTTCAGAGGATGTAGAGAAAATGCTCCTCATGAAAAATGGGGTTCATGATGATGATCCAAAAAACCTATGATGAGGCAATATCAGATATCGACTCTAAGAAATGGCTAGAGGAAATGAAGTCAGAGATTAACTCAATGCACTCGATGTTGGAAAACATGCAAGGTTTCATGCTTGTATTTTAAAACTTTTTAAAAATAAATTATAGCGAAAGATATAGATTAAACTATTTAATCTACAAAAGAATGTAATCTAATTACTAAATCATATATTTAGGACCTATAATATGTCATAATGCATACATAAATCTAAAAAATAAAGTGCTTTGGTATTTATTAGATCAATACCTTAGATCTAGAATAGTTTTAGATCAAATCCTAAATAGCATCTAGGTCAAGAAGAGATCAGATCTCTTACCTTCATGCGGATCGAGAGCACCATAGTTGATTCCATTATAGTTCTTTATTGTTTGGAGCCGCACATGCATCCGGTCTCTACAAGTAATCCACATGAGGCTGTAAACATAGATCGGAGGTTCGTCGAATGAAGATCCACTCGAAGTGCTAGCTTCTTATGGATTTCTCCTAATGGTTAATCACATAGGTATTCTTCAGATTTCTTAGACCCTTTAAGAGATGAAGAATACGTAGAGGATTGAGAAAGAAATTCAATTCATGGATCTCCCAAAAATCAAAAAATAAAATGTACAAAAACTATCCTAAGAGAAGACAGATCTTCTCTTATAGCACATCAACCTTTGATGTCTTGAATGCATCCCCATGCTAGGAGAAGAGGAGACCTTTTCCTCAATTATTTTTCATGCTCTATAGGCCTCTCTCTCTCTAATTTTACTGATGGTAAAAATCTCACAAAAAATGGAGAAGAAGGATTCTCAAAGAAATCCTAAGAGAAAACCTTCTTCTCTTCTTCTTCTCTCATCAGGACAAGATCAAATCAGGTCCAAATCAAATCACCATGCCCCAACTCCTTGGAGAATTGATCCACCATGCCCTCTACCTCTCTCTCTCTCTCTCTTATATTTGTATCACATAAAAGTCATATAAAATTAGAAAGGAAAAAGCTTAAAAGAAAACTATAAGAGAAGACAATCTTCTCTTATCTTTGTCTCTGCAAGACATCAACTTTTGATGTCTTAATTGAAGACTCTCCTCCAAGGAACTTGGCCCCTTAATTTTCCATGCATTCTTCTCTTTTTCCTCTTAAATTTTTATTAAGAAACCCAGGGATATCACGTACACACTAGAAAAATAGGAGATGCCCTATTTATTAGGAAGACTAGGTTCTAGGTCAAAACCTAGTCTTCCAAGGAGTTTTGGTGGCGTCCAACTCTTGGACGCCACCCTCCTTTATTTTTGGCATGGACAACCTGAAGCCAATGACCAAAGGAAGGAAAAACCATGAAAAATCCATGGAAAATAGGTGCACAAAAAAATAAATGCCATGGAAAGCATGGTGCAAATAGAGAGGAGGTGTTTTGGTTATTTGGGACTCTTATCAAATAGACTCCATATCAAATTGAATTTAAAAATTTGACCAAGTCAAATTTTATTCCTAAAACTAGAATATGGGGCATGGAGAAACTCTTTTTAGGTGTGGAAATATTCACATAAATTTTTAGAATTAAATATGGGGCATGGAGATGTTTGGCCCAAGGGTGAAGGGAGGAGTCCTAGTCTAACTAGGACTCTCCTATTTTGACTAGGTTAAGATATTTTGAATCTAAATTAAATTTAATTTAAATTAATATAATTAGTAAATAATTTTAATTTAATTAAAAGTCTAATCAAATTAGATTTAAATTATATTTAAATTTAATTTAATTTTTAATCATATTAGAAATTAGGTGTACTTAAGTCCTAATTTAATAAGGACTTATTTTTCCTTGCAATTGACTTATCCAATAAATCAATTGGACCTAACCCAATTAAGTCTAAATTAATTTTAATTAAATTTAATTTAATTAGACTTAATCTTAGTCTGATTTCTCAATCAAATTAAGTCAATTAGCAATCCAATTGCTAATCGATCCTCCTATAATACTTGCATTAGGTCAAACATCAATCGTATTGATAGTTTGACCTTAGAACGATTCTCAATCATCGATTAACCATCTGATTAGATTACAATATCTAATGTGTGTGATCCTATAGGTTTGAATCTAATCCGATGGCATAGGAATGAATTTTTGTACCAATCGAAGTGATCATTTAGCAAGGGTATCCGACATCCGGATAAGTCGAATGTATGCAAAGCAACATTCTTAGAACCCTGACCTATGGTTATCGTATAATTCATCCCTATAACCAATAATGCTTAAGATGACTTTGAGTAAGCTATCAACACTCATACAAGTCATCTCTATTGTATTACCTAGACTCCTTACGAGGATTACCCAGGCCTAGATTTTGCTAAATTGAAACACATCGAGACATTCTCTTTTTGAAGTTAATCAGGTATGGTCAATCCCATATTGACTCACACACCGACTCTACAAGTACTTGACTATACTCAAAAATATTCTAAATCTATATTAAAAATGCAAGCAGTCCGGCACTAAAGTACAGTGAGTTGCTTGCAAGTCACCATGGTGATCTTAGGTTAGAGGGACACTTATATCTATTAGCCTTAGCTAGCTACTATTAATAGTAAAGTGCTATATTGGTCACGTTCAGTATAGATATACTCCTACATTCTATCTAGATGTCATACCAGTATCTCCACACCATTTGGTTACGAGGACAACTAATGCATATGGCATACAATGACCTATACTCAATAAGTTATCGTCCTTATTAATAACTTATCATTTGATCGTGAACAGTTTAAGAACCATCTAATAAATCCTTCTTTATCGATTGATTGTGGCTCTAAGAACTTCATCATAATTTAGAAGTTCATTTAAGAAAGATAAAATTTTGATGATGAACCAGTCAAATAACTATTATTATTAGATAATTCATATACTAATTTCAATCATCTACCACTTAGATGATTGGCTTTAGGACATATTTTCTAACAACTCCCACTTGGACTAAAACCAATAAGAATGATATCAAATATTCTATCTTTCACTTGAGTTCGTAGAACTTCTTAGTTTTGAGGCCTTAGCAAATGGGTCGGTCAAGTTCTCCTTTTTCATTGATCTTCCAAAGATCGACGTCATCCTAATCTAAAATCAAAGGTAATAGCAATACAGAGTATGCTGATCCTGTGGTATATTTTTATTTTTTTAGCCTGAGCTATGATTCCAATGCTACATTAGGACTAGACCATCAATGGAGGATGCTACTCCCTACTTGCTAGTATACTTATGCCACCATAAAGCCTACATGGCAGTATCATATGTCACGATGTACTCTACATTACTAACTAAATAGGCTATAATATTCTGCTTGAAACCTTTTCAGTAGATTGCTCCTACAATTAGGATATGACTCGATACTCTCTTACTATCATCTTGACTAAAAACAAATCAAAATATCCCATAAGTTTTAAGTTAGCATCTCCATATTTAAGTAACTGGACCTTAGTATTTTTTAAATATTTAAGAATTATCTATATAATCTTTCAATGATTCTCACTTGGATCAGACTGATATCTATTCACTATCCTTAGTGAGTATATCATATTTGATCTTATACATGAAAAAATTAGAAAATAGCGAAACCTTTATTCCTTATAATGATGAAATGTCATTCCTATTTAAGAGAATTTTATCCACAGACAACATAAGGAACAACACTACAGAACTTTTGCCTACTTATAAATGTAGAGTTTCTCTTTATTCATAACAAAGATATAAGTTCAAAACATATATTCTAACTCTGAGATAATAGCCAAACGGGCTTTATAGGTCTTTACCTTTTCGTCTGCACTACTATGATTCTTTCGAAAATCCATTCACACTCAATGGATTTTATTTCTTCAAGTGAATCAACTAGTGTCTACACACTATTGATTTCCATGAACTACAATTTGGATTTAATGGCTCCAAGCTACTTCTCAGAGTCAGACCACTACATAGCATCCATATAGATGATTGGATTCTCATTGTTTTCATCAAGCTCAATAGGATCATCATCTCGAACCTAGATATCGAAGTATCTATCAGTTGATGCGGTACTCTACCGGATCTTCTTAATGGTGCCAAATAAATGGGCTCTGGATTTGATTTAATCAAATCCGATTCCATAGGTTTATTAGATTATGTTAGTTCTTTTTGACCAGTCAAACTTCTCCAAGTTCAACTTGACAGGCATTAGTTTCTTCTTTAAGAAACTTCTTTCCAAAAGGAATGCCCTACTACTGATGAACATTTTATGTTCTTCAGCATGGTAGAATTAATAATCCTTAAACACCTATTGGACCAGGATCCAAGTTTATTTAGGTGCAAATCTTTGACATAGGCCGATCAACTCCAAACTCAAAGATGAGGGAGTCTAGGTCTACACCCGACCCATATCCCATATGGAGTCTTTACAGCAGATTGATTTAGTATAAATTTTTTGAGTAAAATAAGTAGTCACAAGAGCACAACCCTAAAACAGGCAGACTAGTAAATCCTATCATGGATTGAACCATGTTTAACAACATTCAATTTCTCCTTTCTGATATACTATGTTCCAAAAAGAAATCCACTGAGAGAGAATCCTATTCTCTCCTAGATATGTCACAAACTTACTAGATAAGTATTCGCCTTCTCAATCTAATCAAAGAGTTTTAATACCTTTTCTAATTTATTTTTTTATTTTATTATTGAATCATTTGAGCATTTCAAATGATTCAGGCTAGACGCATCCATACCTAGATAGGTCATCTGTAATGAAATATTTATATCTTCCTCTAGCATTTGAGTTTATAGGTCTACATATATCACTATGTATGAGATTTAGAACTTTATCAGCTTTTTCATCTTTTCTAGTAAAAGATGACTTTGTCATCTTTCCAAGAAGACAAGACTCATAGGTTATCAATGATTCACAATCATCGATGTTGAGATTTCTCACTCAAGCTAACCTGTTTATCCTATTATTGTCAAGATGACTAAGTCTATAATGCCAAATGTAGACATCCATGACATAATCTTACTTGGATTTTTATTAAATGTGTACATTATACTTAACAGACTTTATAAATATTAAATATCATTTCTTTATTATCCATATATTATTGTAACATTATTCATAATAATATCACAATAATCCTCTTTATTGATAAATGATAACCTTCTTTGGCCAAAAGGCCAATAGAGATCACATTTATCATAAATGATGGAATAATAGTGACAATCACTCAAAATGACATCTTTTGAAAATAAGCTTGACAATTTCTAAAGCTAGGACTAGAACAGGACTTCCTTCCCTATCTTTCAAGAATCTCTCATCATTTTCAAATATTTTACTTACTTGAAGTCTTTGCAACAAATTACATAAGACCACCAGTATCTAATATCCAGGTAGTAGAATTACATATAGAAAATTACTTTAATTCTTTAGTAGGTACTAGAATCCACATAGACTACACACAAGCTTGACTTTGGTCGGTCAACCTATGTGCATCTACGGATAGGTTCATTAACTAATTGTTTCTCCAAGCAAGTTCTAGTAATTTAATTTTACTCTAAAAATCTAATTAGTAGGCTTTGGCCTTCACTGTAAGGATCTGATTAGGTCCAACCATTAACATGACCATACTTGGTGCATCTAACCAATGAATAATTAAGCCCAACTTTGGTTGGTCAACTTAACCACCATTGGAGAAACACTTCCAAGTTATCATATTATGGATGATAATTCCATTAGTCAATAAGCACTAGACCTTTGGGCCTCCAACGATAATTGGATTAATGGGTCCATTATCATCCAACTTAATGGGAGGCTATGATTTAGTTATCACCATAACTTTATTATTTTAAGAATCTAATAATTTTAGAGGATTTATAATTTATTTATAATTTAAGGATAGAAAAGACATGGACCAATTTGCTTTCACTGATTTTACCAAGTCAAGTCCTTCCACTGACTTCTCAAGTCATCGACAAGGACTAGGATCAATTTTAGTCCATGGGCACCTGGATTGGTCTCACTGATTTTTTATGTGATATAGGTTAGCATGAATCAATGAGCAACCGAATCAAAAGCCAATTAATCACATTGGCCTGGTAAATAAGATCGATGGAAGGGTCTACCAAGGCTTGCCTTAGACACCATCAGAAATGGCCAGGTAAGTAAGCTGCCAATTAAAAACCATCATTCTAAAAATGCCAGACTTATCTTAGACACCAATTAATTTATCAGTTTTGATTTGGTCTACCTAAAGACTTGAGCTCAGTCACTGAGCCATAATTAGTATCCATTTGTTAGATATATAGACTTTGATCAACTACAACTATTGAATTGATCTAAAAAAATGATCTAATCCTAATTAACTATTAATTAGGTTTGATCAACTTCTTAACTTAGTCCATATTTAATCTAACCCTAGGTCTAACCTTGTTAATAACCTGATCAAAGCTAACCTATTATCCTTTAACCTATATTTTATGAAAATATCTTAGGATCTTCAAATCACGAACCTAGATCCTAAACACTCACTTAATTCTTAATTAAGTTCAAGGATTATGGGTTAAGATCTTGAAGCTCAGAATTAATTTTTGATTTTATCATTTGAAATATTTTCAAATTTGTAAATATTTTACATTGAATCAAATTTAATTCATGGTTTTAGATCTGATTTGTTTCAATATTTCAATCATATCCTAGGATTTCGAATCTAAGATTTTGCAGAAAATAAGATCATAATTTAAATTCTACAAAACTTATATGTTATACATATGCAAACTAGATTCAAAATAAAAACTATATATCAACATATGCAACAAGAGGATCTAGATCTAAACATAAAACACATCATATGGATCAGATCATAAATTATTTAAATTTAGCTTTAAAATCTAAAAATAAATCATAAATTATTTTAGATCTTATTTAATATATTTATAATTTAGATTATTTAGGTTAGCACATACTAGGACAACCTCTCCACTATAAGGGATAAACCTCACAGTAGGACAACCTTATAATCAGTATGTCCAATCCAATATTATTTAGATCTAATCTAAATAATCTAAAATATATCTAATATCTATTTATTTTAGATTTAAAATCAAAAAAATAAATCATAAATTTATTTAGATCTAATCTAACTTATTCATGATTCAATTTTATAGATCAACACATATTAGGATAACCTCTCTACTATAAGGGATAAACCTTATAGTAGGACAACCTTATATCAGTATGTACGATCTTTAAAATTTTATTTTTAGATTTATTTTAATATAAATATGATCATATCATAAAAGAACCTAGATGCTTTGATACCATTATTGGGAAACATGCAGGATTTCATGCTTGTATTTTAAAACCTTTTCAAAAAAAATTATAATGGAAGATGTAGATTAAACTATTTAATCTACAAAAGCATGTAATCTAATTACTAAATCCTACATATAAGATCTATAACATGTCATAATGCATACATAAATCTAAAAAATAAAGTACTTTGGTATTGATCAGATTAATACCTTAGATCTAGAACAGTTTTAGATCAAACCTTAGATAGTATCTAGATCAAGAAGAGATCAGATCTCTTACCTTCACGTGGGTTGAGAACACCATAGTTGATTTCATTATAGTCCTTTATTGCTTGGAGCTGCACATACGTCCGGCCTTTATAGGTAATCCACATGATGCTACAAATATAGATCAGAGGTTCATCGAACGAAGATCCGCTTGAAGTGCTAGCTTCTCATGGATTCCTCCTGATGATTAATCAAATAGGTATTCTTCAGATCTTTTGAACCCTCCAAGAGATGAAGAATATGTAGAGGATTGTGGGAGAAATTCAACTCTTGAATCTTCCAAAAATCAAAAAATAAAATGTACAAAAACTATCTTAAGAGATGATAGATCTTCTCTTTCAGCATATCAACCTTTGATGTCCTGAATGCATCCCCATGCCAAGAGAAGAGGAGACCTTCTCCTCAATTATTTTCCACACTCTATAGGCCTTTCTCTTTCTGATTTTACTGATGGTAAAAACCTCACAAAAGATGGAGAAGAAGGGTTCTCAAAGAAACCCTAAAAGAAGACCTTCTTCTCTTTTTCTTCTCTTATCAGGAAAAGATCAAATCAAGTCTAAATCAAATCACCATGCCCCAACTTCTTGGAGCATTGATCCACCAAGCCCTCTACCTCTCTCTCTCAGATTTTTATCACATAAAAATCATATAAAATTAGAATGAAAAAAGCTTGAAAGAAAACTATAAGAGAAGACAATCTTCTCTTACCTTTGTCTCTATAAGACATCAACTTTTGATGTCTTAATTGAAGACTCTCCTCCAAGAAACTTGGCCCCTCAAATTTCCATGCATTCTCCTCTTTTTCCTCTTGAATTTTTATGGAGAAACCCAGGGATATCACGTACACACCAAAAAAATAGGAGGCACCCTATTTATTAGGAAGATTAGGTTTTGGTCGCGTCCAACTCTTGGATGCTATCCTACTTTATTTTTGGCATGGACAACCTGAAGCCAATGACCGAAGGAAGGAAAAACCATGAAAAATCCTTGGAAAATAGGTGCACAAAAAAATAAATGCCATGGAAAGCATGGTGCAAATGGGGAGGAGGTGTTTTGGTTAATTGAGACTCTATCAAATAGAGTCCATATCAAATCCAATTTAAAAATTTGATCAAGTCAAATTTTATTCTTAAAAATAGAATATTGGGCATGGAGAAACTCTTCTTAGGCATGAAAATATTCACACAAATTTTTGGAATTAAATATGGGGCATGGAGATGTTTGGCACAAGGGTGAAGGGAGGAGTCCTAGTCTAACTAGGACTCTCCTATTTTAACTAGGTCAAGACCTTTTGAATTCAAATTAAATTTGATTTGAGTTAAACTAATTAATAGATAATTCTAATCTAATTAATAGCCTAATTAAATTATATTTGAATCATATTTAAATCTAATTTAATTTTTAATCATATTAGAAATTAGGTGTACTCAAGTCTTAGTCTAACAAGGACTTGTTTTTCCTTGCAATTGACTTATCAATAAACAAATTGGACCTAACCTAATTAAGTCTAAACTAATTTTAATTGAATCTAATTCAATTAAACTTAATCTCAGCCTAATTTCTCAATCAAATTGAGTCAATTAACAATCTAATTGCTAATCAATCCTCTTGCAACACTTGCATTAGGTCAAACATCAATTATATTGATAGTTTGACTTTAGAATAATTCTCAATCATTAATTAACTATCTAATTAGGTTACAACCTCTAATGTGTGTGATTTCATAGGTTTGAACCTAAGTTGGTAGCATAGAAATTAATTTCTATACCAATCGAAGTGACCATCTAGCAATGGTACCCAACGTCCGAATAGATCGAATATATGCAAAGCAATATTCTTGGAATCCTAGCCTATGGTTATCATATAATTTATCCCTATGACCAATAATGCTCAAGACAACTTTGAGTAAGCTTTCAACACTCATACAAGTCATCTCTATTATGTTTTAAAATTTTGCAAATCTCGTGACTCCTCACGAGGATTATCCAGGCCTAGGTTTTGCTAAATTGAAATACAGTGAGACATTCTCTTTCTGAAGTTAATTAGGTGTGGTCAATCCCATCTTGACTCACACACCGACTCTACAAGTACTTGACTGTACCCAAAAATCTTTCAAATCTATATTAGAAATACAGGTAGTCTGGCACCAAAGTACAGTGAGTTGCTTGCAAGTCATCGTGATGATCTTAGGTTGGAGAGATACTTATATCCATTAGCCTTAGTTATCTACTCTTGATAGTAGAGTACTACATTGATCATGTTCAATATAGATATACTCCTACATCCCACCTGGATGCCATACCAGTGTCTCTGCATCACTTGGTTACGAGGACAATCAACATATATGACATACAATGATCTACACTCGATAAATTATCAACATTGTTAATAACTTATCATTTATTCATGAATAATTTAAGAATCATCCGATAAATCCTTCTTTATCGATTGATTGTAGTTCTAAGAACTTCATCATAATTTAGAAGTTCATTTAAGAAAGATAGAATTTTTATGCTGAACCAACCAAATAACTATTATTATTAGATAATTCATATACTAATTTCAATCATCTACCACTTAGATGATTGGCTTTAAGACATATTTCCCAACACTTGAACCAAGTCTAGACCTTGAAAGATTTACTTGAGGGTATTGTACCTATTAGGTATAAATGAATCTTCAAGAGAGATAAGTGCCGATGAGAATGTAGAGATATTCAAGACTAGACTAGTGGCAAAATGGTGTAGTCAGCACAAAAGCATTGACTATCCAAATACCTTCTCGTTAGTGGCCATGCTTAAATTCATCCGCATAATTGCTTGTTGTTGCATCCAATTTTGATTATAAAATTTGGTAGATGGACATAAGAAATGACATTCCTAAATGGATATCTTGAGAAAGATATCTATATGGAACAGTCCCTTGGTTTCACATCCGATGATGGTGATCACAAGGTCTGTAAGCTGCAAAGGTCCATCTATGGACTTAAGCAAGCATCTCGAAGCTGGAATGGTCATTTTAATGATGTAATCAAATCATTTAGTTTCATCGATAACGAGGAGGAGTCCTATGTGTTCAAATTAGTCAGTGGGAGCACTGTTGTCTTCCTCATACTGTATGTGAATGACATCCTCTTGATCGAAAATGATATTCCATGTTGACCTCGATCTAAGTATGGTTATCTAAGAAATTTTCTATGAAAGATCTAGAAGCAACATCCCTTATTTTGGGAATTAAGATCTATAGGAATAGAGCGATGAGGATGATCGATGAAGATGCTGGGTCTCTCATAGAATATGGACATAGAGGAGGTGCTGAAGATGTTCAGCATGGAGAACTCTAGGTCTAGGGGTTTACAGACTCAGATTTTATATTTAACATATGTGATCGAAACTCAACATTTGAGAGTCTATATGTATGCAATAGTGGTGCTGTAAGTTGAAAGAGTTTTAAGCAGATAGTGATAGCAATTTCTATCATGTCCATGATTACCTCGAAAAGGATACATCGAGGTTAAGAGAGTCAACACCACAGACAAAGCAGTTGACCTACTAATGAAGCATTTAAGCCAGCAGAAAATCAAAGCCCACCTTGAGAAGATGGAACTTAGATTTGTAGCCAATTGACTTTAGATTAAGTGAAAGTTTATTAGATGTGTGCTCTAAAGCCAAATTGGCGGACACTTGTAAAATACTTTCTAGGAGTATTTTTATAATTTTGATTTAAAACTAATAAATGAGTTAATTATTTTATCATATTGTGTATTAAAGTATCTATAATACATTCTTTGAGTTAACGGGCATGATAATACATATTCTCAAGAGTTGAGAATTTAAGACATGTGTTATCATAATTAACTCATAAACTGCTTCCAATCATAAGATTATCATAAGGATAGTAATCGATTCAGAAGATTAGTGTATGATCGCTTCTCTAGGATAGATGAGTCTTGAGTCTATAGTGTGGAGATACCAGAGCGAGAGTATAGGTACTCGTTAAGAATGAGGGCACTAAGCATGACCACCTCGAGCAGTCATAAAAGAGTCTATCTTTTCATCGATGACTAGCTCAATGCTGCAGTCGTGTGTTTGGTTCTTTGATCTGAGGTGCATTGACAGTTCACCTTGAGAGTGTTATAGTTTGACTATATCATAACTCGATCTCTTAGCTATTCAAAATCCTGAGGTGTATGTTGGCTATAACATATTCATTGTAGGAATTGGATCACACTAAGATGGGATCTATCAACCTTGATAGAGGAGGAGTGGTCCTATAATGATCATGAGATCGAGTCCTAAAATCCATGGCCATGGTAATGTGAAATAATAGAAAGGAGTTTCTATTAGGATTTCACATTAAACTTGAATTGAATGATTCATTTATATGACGAGTGTTGGGTTTGACAAGTTCACCTTGACCTTGATCCTGTCGGGGCTTATGATAGAAGAACCCAATCACACAGATAGCTCCATCGAGAGATTCATTTTTTGGTTCTAATGGATTGCCACTACATACTGGTAGGTATCACTGGTGAATTTTGGCATCAATTAGAATTATCTTGATGATCGATGATTTTAATTGGATGAATCAAAAGAGTTCTGATCCATTAAAAGGTATTTTGATGATGTCGATAATGGAGATCGCGACATATCCTATTACTATGTAGAACTAAACTTAACCAGATCACACAAATAAGGATTTGGGTCTACATGTCATTAATTGAGCTAATTCGATTTGATTGATTTGTATTAGATCTAATTAGGTTCAAGAAAATCATGCTAGCACACGATTGAGCATAACATTCTCCTTCTATTGTCTTTTTGGTTCATCTCGACTGAGCTAAATTAGATTTGGCTCATCCGACAACCCTGTAGGATTTTGTCCTAACCTAACAGGGCTTGTCCAAGTCAGAATAGGGCTTGTCCTGGTGAGAACAGCCCTTGTCCTGGTGAGAACAACCCTTGTCCTGATAAAACAAGGCTTGTCTTGATGAGATCAGGGCTTGTCCTAAAATCATATGATAAAATTTAGACAAAGCTCATCCAGAAACTCTATGTGGATTTGTCTTGATCAGACTGGGTCTTGTCCTGGCCTAATTAAGGCTTGTCCTAAATCCTATAAGATGGGAACAAGACAAGAATTGTCTTAACCAAATTAAGGCTTGTCCTAAAATCATGAGTTGAAATTTGAACACGTCTCTTCCAAAAATTTTGGATGGATTTGTCTTGATCTAACTAGACCTAGTCCTAGTTTGATCAAGACTTGTTCTAACTTGATTAGGACTTACCTAAAATCCATTGGATGGGACTTGAAAAGGAGATTTTCTAAGGATGCATGCCTCTAGGCATTACGTGAAGAAGGGAGAGAGTGCACGTCCCCTAGGCATGCACCCCATATGGATAGGGTAGAGAGTTCCATACAAATTGGATTTGAATGGGTCAAACGTTTGAATTTGATTCAAACTCCTTGGAGATAAATGT
Source organism: Cocos nucifera (assembly GCA_006176705.1). NCBI lineage: Eukaryota > Viridiplantae > Streptophyta > Magnoliopsida > Arecales > Arecaceae > Cocos > Cocos nucifera. The sequence continues at coordinate 97,653 of QRFJ01000301.1, forward strand.
CTTACGCCTAAATCAACCTTATCCCAACATGTAGGTGCCCTTTTCCTGAAATTTTGTTCGACAAAATGGAGAAAAAAATCAGAGGAGGCATGGAGATTTGATGGAGAGTCCTTCTGCATGTTATCTTTGACCTGGTCAAAGTCACATATGAAGGGACTCTTCAATTGGTCTGTTTATAGAGCCCTGCGCTCATTATTTTCTATTGAAACTGATCTATGGTGAAGCCCTACCAAAATTTTCATCTCCACACGTCCCTTGTCTAATCCTCTTTCCTTCTCCACACCTAAGTGTTGGGCAAAACCTGCAAGAAAAGATCAAGTCCTGATGGTGCAAAGATCAGCGAGAGATGATGGTGTTTGTGAGACGAACGTGCATCCTTCGGAATTCGATTTGAAGGCTTTATAGGAAGATAATAGATCTGATCTTTGGAGATCAAATCTATTAGGAGATGGCATCTAGATCTGGCCCAAGTGGACTCCAGTAGAGGCCAGGCACGTATGCGGCTAGATATAGAATCTCGACAATAATAGATCATCATTGTAGGGTAAACGGTTCATCCGATCAGGTGATATTAGATATCACTATTTTTATTTTTATTTTTGCTTTTAATTTTAGATCAATCTAATCAAATCTGAGAACTATCAAATCTAATTAGATCATAGAAAAAAATTTAAAATATTTTGCTACAAATATGATCTGATTAGATGGATCCTGTGGTAGGAAAATCTAATTTTTCCTTCATTTTTCTCCTCAAGACCTTTTTGAATTTTTTAGTATTTAAGGCCATGTCCTCATCACCATCATCTTCTTTCGATGAGTCCTTATCATCCTCTTCTTCCATCATAGATTTGAGGGCTATAGTTCTCTTCTTTTTGACTTCCTCATTACTATGTTGCTTCATTGCAAGCTCAAGAGTCATCAATGATCCAAGTAGCTCTTCAAGTGGTAGGACATTAAAATCTTTTGCTTTTTAGATGACAGTCACCTTTGCTTCCCATGACCTAGGAAGAGACCCAAGAATTTTTCTCATAAAGTCATTATTAGGATACAATTTTCTAAGGCTTTTGAGGCCATTAATAATATCAGTAAAATATATAAACATATTAGCAATAGATACATTAGATACCATTCTAAATAACTCATATTTGTGCACAAGCTTGTTGATTTTGGATTTTTTGACTTGGCTTGTGCCTTCATGCATTACTTCAAGTCTATCCCATATCGACTTGGCTTGTGCCTTCATGCATTACTTCAAGTCTATCCCATATCTTTTTTGCAGAGTTTGTAGGTAGAGATGTGGTTAAGCCCATTCACATCCAATACACAATATACAATACAAGACATTCATTTCTTTGGTATTTAATTAAATTAATCTTTTGTTTAATTCATTCCAACTACTCTTTGGCTTGAGAGAAGCAATGCCTTTGATAATGATCGTGGGTGTGTGAGGGCCATTGATTGTAATACTCCATAGATCATAATCAAGTGGTTCGATAAAGATGTGTATGCATGCTTTCTAATAGGTATAATTAAATTCATTGAAAAAAAAGGTGGCCTACTAGTAGATTGCCCCATCGGTCAGTGAAACTCCTAAATAAGTTGTCATTGATCTTACTTTAGAATTTTAGATTAATTTTAGCTAAGAACCAAGCTCTGATACCACTTGTTGTCCCACTAGACAATCCAAGAGAAAAGGGAAGATGAATTGAGTTTTCAAAAATTTAAACAAGTACGTGCTGTATTTGAAAACAAAACTAAGTTAGATGCTGTGAATGTGCAATGAATACAACATATAGTAGTAGAACTAAATGAATAAAAGTTAAATTGAATGTAAAGCAAGACAAGCATACCACACAAATACAAGGATTTTATATTGATTCGGTGTACTCTAAGTACCTATTATCACTACAACAAAACTTATTTTTTATGATGCAACGTATTCATCACAAATAATAAATTTCCATTGCTAATAATTATTAGTGATAATAATTTTATCGCTAATTCTTTAACACAAAAAATTGGATTGTAGATAATAATTAATGATGAAAAGACCATTTTTGTTGCTAACAAAAATATTTTGCAACAAAAAATTTTCATTGAAATTTTTTTATTGATTAAATTATTTGTGATGAAAATTTTTATGATGAAAATCAAACATTTTCATCGTAAATAAATTTTTTTGATGAAAAATTCATCAAAAATAAAAAAAATTATTTATGATGAATAATTTTCATCATAAATATAAAATTATTTACTATGATTTTTTTCATCACAAATAAGTTATTTTGATGAATATTTCCATTGTAAATAATTATCTTATTTTTGATGAAAATTTTTTATCATAAATAAATCTTAATTGCAATAAAAATTTTGTTGCAAATAATTTTTATTTATGATGAATAATTTTCATCGCAAATAATTTGTGTTTGCAATGTAAAATTTTCATCACAAATAATTATGTTATAAATTATTTTTTAAAAAAATTATAAATAAATTTATTTTATATTTTTAATATATTTATAATTTATAAAATTAAAATAAAAAATTTATAAATAAATTTGATCATTTCATCCATAATAAATTTCATTATTTCATTATATAAAAAGTACTTCATTATAGAAAGTATTTTTTGATACATAAATACAAAAGATCCAAAATAAAAGTAAAAGTAGGAGAAAATAAGCAGCCGACCATCGAGCATCGGTAATATCTGGAGAAGAAAAGTGGGTCGAAGGAGGGGAGCACTCAGAGAAGCTCGAATCGGCCTGCTACTGTCTCATCAACTGCATCATCCGCTCCATCATCTGTGACTGAAATAGCTGGTACTTATCGATGTGTATAGTCAACTCAGCAGTCCACTGCTGATCCTCAGCAGCCTATCTCTGTATCTCTACCAGTTAGGCATTGCAGGCAGTATGGATGCCAACCCTGGATGAGTATGAAGATGTAGGAGCTTTGATCCCATGTCCTAGCTCCGTAACATAATAGGATCTCATACCAAGCACCTGATCATAGATCTTATCATCTATGGACACGGTCGAGCCCTCTGAGATAGGCTGGGATCTAATGTCTATCATACGATCCAAAAAATTAAAGTTATAGCTATTCTAAGTTTGTACCAAAAATCAAAATACCAATGAAAAAAATAATTAAAAAAACTTACATAGAGCTCCTGGCTCCTGGCCGTCGTTGATGGGTCCGCTGGTAGATCTCGATCCTATTAAGAAGCTTGCCACTCTCTGCATCTCTCTGTAATTTAAGAATAATTAATATTTTTTTAAATTATTAAAAGTTAAAATATAATAAAAAAAGTACTTACCATCTGCTCCATATGGCGAGCGAATGGCCTGAAAGCCCCATAATGCATGACTATTTGTCTCACCTGATTCGTAGTATTTTTGGCACATCGATCCTGCATAGTTAACATTCAAATTAGTAAGCAACTGAATTTAAAAATAAATAATTCAATTATTAAATTCTAAATAAAAAAATTATCTGATATGCTGGATCCTCGTACGTGTGGTATATGACAGCCTAGTCCTCGATACTGATGTTGTCATATGACTGCTACCGTGCTGCCTCCACCCCATGGTCATGCACTACAACATACCAATGGTGATGAATGTGATGTCGATACTTCTTGAAATACGAGCATAAATGATCATCTACAGCTCGTTGCACACGATCGTGCTCAAAATCAATAATCTCAAATATAGCCTACCAATAATAAATAATATAAGAAAAAATATTAATTAAATATTTAAATAAATATTATTATACCTATAAGTGGCTATAGAAGATCTCTCTCTGAGGCTGTATAACCTGACGCCGATCAAAGAGCATCATCAGGGTATAGCTACGGCAAATGATGCCCAACTCAGTCTGCCATGGCTCGCACTATCCCTTAATAGGCTTGGTGTAGCATGGTAGAATCTCGATGTGGAGACGCTATCTCTCATGCTCGCGTCTCCAATGCTCAAGGGTAAGATTCTTCGACAGACCTCGCCCTTGCCTCACCATCGATAGAGAATGGCCAGAAAAATAATGAATAAAATATTAGTATGATAGCCATATATAAATCTAATAGCTAGGTACATTAAAATCAAATTTTATTATGTAAAGAATATGAAAATACCAGTCAGGGCAGGCTCACTCAGACCTACCTCACTCGGTCCCACCTCTATAGGGCCCTCTGGCAACTCCGATGGTGCAGCAATAGAAATGAGGGAAGGCTCAGGAGTAGGCTGGAAACTCGAATGTCGTCGTCTCACTCCCGATGCCATACCTGCAACATTTAAACTATGCATATAATTAACTTGACATATAAATAAATATAATAATAAATAATAATAGTAAAAAATACATAAATGCTAATGAATAGAATTATATTATATACTATTATTGCAAGAGAAGATTCAACAAAGAATATAGATCTACTTATCAATATTCGTATCCTCCTTGATTTCTAGATCCTCCTCCGAATCACAATAATCGATTAATGTATCATCTTCTATCTCATCATCATTTATAAATCGATCGTCGCCCTCCAAATCATCAAGATTAAATACAAAACTAGCTTCAACTTCATTGGATGGCAGATCAGTCCTATTCAAAGGAGCTTGCATAAGTTCTTCGTTAATAAGGTGCTTGATCAATGTTGGTTCTTCCTCTTGAAAATCTTTCTCTTCATGTAGATTTGAATTATCATCCATCTCTAGTCAGGTTGGTATGTCATATATACCTCTAGGTATTATTCTTTGTATGACATGCCAATCACCTCGATATTTCAGATTCTTTAAATATATTACTTATTTTGCTTAAATTGCTAATATATATGGCTCATTCTGGTACCATATTCATGCAAAATTTATATTGATAAAGTGTGCATGGATATGAATACCGATCTTCTTATTATTAATATCCCACCATTCACATTGAAATAAAAATACCAAATTTTTGGACTCATACTTCAATTCTATGATATCTATCAATACGCCAAGATATTCAATATCCTCTTCTTCTTATCCTATCATAGCAATCCCACTATTCTGGATCCGTCTTTGCATCTCAAGCTCTCTTATATGAAATCTCATTCCTCTAACGATATAGGATGTGTAATAGTTAACCCCTCGATCGAAGCCATATGCTAAATTGTATAACTTATCGATCGCGCCCTCTGTTTTATTGAAATACTTAGATTTCATCTATAATATAGCATAAAAAATTATGTCAGTACAAGTAATTAATTATATAATTATAAAAAATGAATGTAATACTAATAAAACTTACATGATCTCCAAATCATTTTGCAAATTTCATCCTATGTCGATCATCAACATTTGTATTATTCTCTCTGGATAGTATATTCTTGTGCTCACTATAATAAGTCATAATTTTTAATTTTATATCAATATGAAAAAATTAGTTAAAATACTAAAATTATATTATGATAATACTTACTCAATTAAATCTTTAATTTCTTCATAATTATTTAAAATATAAAAGTGTGCCTTGGATAGCTCATTCACATCCATAAACTCATATCTTCTTCTATGCATGGGTTGAACTGTTTATTTGAATATAGACAGTGTCGGTTCATCATCATCCCATTCACGGTCAGCGTTATGATCTGCATGATTGAATCTTATTTCGATATCATCAAGATACATCGAGCAGAATGTGAGACACTCCATAGCTACGTATGTTTCTGCTATGGATCCTTCAGATCATGGTTTATTGCACACATACTTTTTTAGGATACATAAGAATCTGCAAATAAAAAATAATTTAAAGAGTTGTAATACATTTACATCTTACAATTGATATATTAAAGAGATTACTATTTCTTTACCTTTCAATAGAATACATCCACCGATAATGTACCGGACCGGCTGGAAGAGCTTTCTTTGGAAGATGAACAGCTAGATGTACCATAACATCAAAAATGATGGTGGAAAGATTTTTTCTAACTTACAAAGAATGAGCACAATATCCTTCTCAAACTTTTCAATTAAGTTAATCTTTGACTTTCGGCAACATAGTTCTCAAAAATATACTCACAACTCAATCAAGGTAGCTTGAACATCACCACTTAGATAGTCATGCATTACTATAGGAAGCAAGCACTGCATCATCACATGGGAGTTATGACTTTTCATGCCAGAGATATTGCCGTCATTATTGCCAACACATCATGAGACATTTGAAGTATGAGCATCAGAAAACTTCATGATTTTGAATTATCCATAGAAACTCTTCTTCTCCTCATCAAATAGTGAATAACATGCAGGTAGCATAAAAAATTTATCACCTCGACAAACTAAATGCAATTCCGGCTGGATTTTCATTTCTTGCAAATCAAGATGAGCTTTTGAATTATCTTTTATTTTTCCTACGATGTTTAACACTGTACCGATGATATTATCATAAATATTCTTCTTAATGTGCATTACATCTAGGTTATGATGAAGTAATAGCTGCTTCCAGTATGGTAGTTTGAAAAATAGACTTTGCTTCATCCAATTCAGCTTAGCTTCAGTATGCTTCCGCTTGAGAGTACCCAATGTTTTTCCAAATTTTACATTTCCAATGACTTTAAGTTGTTCTAATACTTTCACTCCACTTAACTCCTTAGGTGGCGAATGTCGGTCAGACTTACCATCAAAATATTAGTTATAATGGGTCCTCCAAGAGTGATTAGTAGGTAGAAACCATTGATGACCCATGAAGCATATTTTTCTTCCATGCTTTAAATATAAAGAGGATGTATCCTTGTTGCATATTGGACATGCCGGATATCCTTTGTTACTCCATCTAGATAAGTTTTCGTATGTAGAAAAATCATTTATCGTCCAAAAAACTGATGCATGCAACTTAAAATTTCTTTGATTGATAGAATCATAGGTTTGTACTCCTTTTTCTCATGGCTTCTTCAGATCATCGATTAAGGGTCGTAGATATACATCAATTTCATTACCTGATGCTTTCGGATCTAGAATCAACCGTGACATAAAATAAATGGCTCTTTCATGCATTTTCAAGGTGACACATTATATACAACTAGCATCATAGGCAACATGCAGTAGGAAGTACTTAAATTACCAAAAGAATGAAATCCATCTATTGCTAGACCAAGCTGGATATTGCGTGGGTCACTCATAAATAGTGGATACTTTGCATCGAAGTCTTTCCATACTACAGAGTCAGTCGGATGGCTAAGTATGTTCTCCTATGAAATCCATTGTTCATGATGCCATCTCATTTCTTTAGCTGTCTTTGTCGACATATACAACCTTTGAAGTCTTGGAATCAATGAAAAATATCTTAAAACCTTATGAGGTATCTTTTTTTCTTTCTTATTATTAGTTTTGTACCTAGGCTCATCATATTGTGGATATTCACTTGCTTGTCCATTCTTCTTATAAAATAATATACAATCATTTTTGCAGGCATGTATAGGAATATAGCCAAGTACCAATTCCCTCATATATGTTTTGGCTTCAGTATATGATTTCGAAAGTGTTGACCCATCAGGAAGAGCTGCTTTAATCAATGCCAAATTTTGATTAAATAACTTCTGACTCCATTAGTTCACAGTTTTAATATGAAGCAATTTGATCAAAATCTCTAACTTAGAGAACTTCGTACAATTGGGATAGAGTGGCTCTCGTGCATTTCGAACAAGCTTTGCAAACTGTTCAAAAGTTTCTTCTACCTCATCAATATTGTACTCATGATTAGAACTGCCTTGAGATGCACTAGTACTTATGGATACATTTGAGATAACACCTCAATATAAATCATCCAAAGTGAACCTATACCATCATATTTGACAGGTTCAGCAGCATCAATATCATTATCAATATTATCATTATCATACAACTTCATTCAGATCATCCTCCCCATGCCATATCCAGCAAGTATATTTTTTGTCCATGCCAAAATATAGCAGATGCTCCTCAACAAGTGATATGTGATGATATACCATATTGATACATTTTTTGCATGGACACTTTCTCCGACTGGCACTAACAGCCTTACACCATGCAAATTCAATAAAATCTCGAACACGTTTTCGATATTCAGGCAAAAAAATACTCCTGGCATTCATCCAACTTTTGTCAATATCCATCTAACAACAAAGAATAATGATTCATGAATCTTAACTCCACTAACTCCTTCTTAATAGGTATGGTCCTATCTTTTTAAAAAATGCATCATTTTTATTATTGCCATAGCTTTGTTCTTTGTTCCACATCCAAAAAAAATTTGGCAGCATCTTCCTACAGTTCTCCAAGTATAGATGAATTTTTTCATAATAGAATAAAAAACACTATGATAATAATAAAATATTGATGTATTTATAAACTACCCAAACCAGGGCATTCAAGAGCCATTCATAGAGTCTATTTTGGGGACCTTGGGACCGACTCTTGAATAAGAGTCTAAGGTTAGATCAATGCATAAATTAAATCATTACCAAATCGGATCCTAGATCGGATCCTGGACTGAATCCCAACCCAGATCCTAATCTAGATCCCGATCAAGATCTAACCCGGATCATGATCCGAATCCCAAACCAGATCCCAGACATGATCCCAGATCGGATCCCAGATCGAATCTCAAACTGAATCAACCTTGATCCCGATTGAGATCCGACCCAAATCTCGATCTGAATCTTAGATCGGATTTCGGACAGGATCCCAGATCGGATCCCGACCAAATCTTGAATCAAATCCTAGACCGAATCTAGACAGGATTCTAGATCAAATCCTGGACTGAATCTCAGACCAGATCCTGGATAGGATCTCAACTTAGATCCCTAATTGGAACCCGATCCGGATCCTAAACTGGATAGTTTATATGCATTATATATCAAAACCTTCGACTAAAATAAATTAAAATATTAAATTATAATCATAACAAAATACATGGGCTAAATAAATAAAAAGATTAAACTATAATAAGTAAAAGCATAAAAATATAATTATTTACTTAATTATTTTAATTATAAAAAATCTTATTATTATTATTAATATAATCAATTATTATTACTATTACTATTATTACTATTATTATTATTACCACTATTACTAATATTAATAATAATAATATTATTATTATATTTACTACTATTATTATTATTATTATTCTAACTACTAATATTACTATTATTATTACCATTATTATTTTTTAAATAATTATTATTACTATTATTATTGTTATTATTCTTACTACTACTATTACTATTACTATTATTACTATTAATATTATTACTATTATAATTACTACTAGTATTTAATTATTATTATTATTACTATTATTATTATTTTAATTATTATTACTATTTTTACTCTTATTATTATTATTATTTTTATTATTCTTACTACTACTATTACTATTATTATTATTATTATTATTTTTACTATTATTATTAATACAATTATTATGATTATTATTATTACTATTATTATTATATTTATTTTTATTATTTATTAAAAATTAAAATAAATTTATTTGAACATTGTCGTGGCCTTCCTCCCTCTACGGCACCCCTTCGCCACCCACCACTGGTGCCTGCGGCCCCCCACCCTTTGCAGGGCTCCTCCGCCGCCCATCGTCGATGCATGCGACCCCCCAACCCATTCTGGCACCCCTCTACCGCCCACCATCGATGCTCGCGGCTCCCAACCCATTTCATCACCACCGTCCCGTGGCCCCGCACCCCACGCAGCCCCCCACACCTGCAGCCAGCATCCACCTTCCACACCCTACCGTCGACCATCGGCTACCGCATGGAACAACCTGTAGCCCCCAACCCATGGTCTCGTCACCACCACCTAACAGCCCCCCCCCATACGCCCTCTACCCCTTATGACCGGCACCCACCCTCCATGCCCCGTCGCCTGCCATCGGCTATCACACGAAAACACTCGCGACCCCCCGGACGATTGAAAGAGAACAAAAAAATTACTGTCAATGATGGTAGTGGCAGTGGCAGCGACAACAGCAGCGGCAATGATGATGATAATAGTGGCAACCCTGACGATGGTAGTAGGAGACCAGGTCATTAGCTGGTGGAAGCCAAGGAGGAGGGGGAGAGAGAAGACGAGGGAGGGGGCGAGAGTGGGTTTCGACCGGGGTAGAGAGAAGATGAGGGGGTTTCGTATGAACATAGTGGAAGGAGATATTTAAAGGTTTTTTAATGATGACTTTTTAGCGATGCAAATTTGTCACTAAAAGTATTATTAGGGATAGAAAATAATTTTTCATCGCTAATAATTCCCACCAATTATTTTACTAAAAATTTTTTTCTCTCCAAAAAATATTAAAATATTTGATAAAATTATTTATGATGAAAAGTAAATTTCATCACAAATAATGATTATTAGCGACAATAATTTCCACTACAAATATTTTTTTATAAATAAATAATTAAAAAAATTTAAAAAAGATGAGAATATTTATGATGAAAATATTACATCATAAATAAATATTATTTATGATAGAACATAAATTCCATTATAAATAATAATTATTTATGATGAAAAATTTTTATCATAAATAATTTTTCATATATAAATAATTTAAAAGTTTAAAAAAGCTGAGAATATTTATGATGAAAATTGTTCCATCATAAATAAGTATTATTTATGATGAAAAATATGTTCCATCATAAATAAATATTATTTATGACTAAAATCCATATTCCATCATAAATAATTATCCGTACATACAAAAATATAAATAATTAAAAAGGGACAAATTTTATGCAACAAAAATTTTTATAAAAAAAGATAAAAATATGATGTGCATGGTCGATGTAATGGTGTTGAGTGGTGCAAGTACTTCCACTATTAGCTAGCCCACAGGTAAATTAAATTTTTTTTATTTTTTTAAAAATTAGTATTCTTTTAAAAAAATTTATTATTCTTTGAATATTATATAATTTTAAAATTTAAAGCCCATCTTCATCATTCATTATTTAAGTAACTATCATATAAGTATTGTCATAAAAGATCATCTCGATCTGGTAGCTCTAGCTTTGTAGATCGATAAAATTTGATTTCGATGGTCACTAATGACTGTATGATGATCTGATAGATAAAAATTATCGATGGATCTAAAAATTTATAATGATGATCTCTATGATATTTATAGTATACTATCAAAATTTTACTTCAATCGGACATCATTATCATGATTAATTTAATACAGGATTATTTCAGCCATTAAACAAAAAAGAGTGATCAAATGGCCAAACGACATCCGATTAAGATGATTTTTTAGATATATGATCTTTGATACTACTTGGATCATTTGTATAGTGAAGATCATAAAATTCAAACTGCATATATAAGAATGATGCAAAACTATATTTCTCTTGATACTTATTCTTAAGGTCCTTGGATAATTATACTTGTGTTTTTGTAAAATCTACTTAACGTGAATGGTTCATATACATATGATTTGAATTTTACGATTACCACCATATAAATGATGAAAGTAGTAGCAAAGATCATTATCTAAACAATCATCTTAATCGGATGCTATTTGGTCTTTTGATCATTCATTTTTTATTTAATGATCCAAATCATCCTATACTAAATTGATCATGATAATGATATTCGATTGAAGTAAAATTTTGATAGTATGCTACAAATATCATAAAGATCGTCGTTGCAAAATTTTGAATTCATCGATGGTTTCTATTTATTAGATCATCATGCAGTCATTCATGACTGTTGAAATCAAATTTTATCGATCTGCATAGCTAGAGTTACCGGATCGAGATGATATTTTATGATGATGCTTGCATGATAATTACTTAAATAATGAATGATGAAGATGAACATTAAATTTTAAAATTATATAATATTCAAAAAAAATAAAAATATTTTTTTAGAAGAATACTAATTTTTTAAAAATTAAAAAAAAATATTAATTTACTTGTAGGCTAGCTAACAGTGGATGCACTCACAACCCTCAATCCTATCACATCAATCATGCACAGCACATCTTTGCTCTATTTTTATTTTTAAAATAGTTCATATTTTTTTATTTTTTAAATTTAAAATTTTGGTCAGATTATTTATGATGAAAATATTCCCTTATAAATAATTGATTATATATTATTAGGGATGAAAAATAATTTTTCATCGCTAATAATTCTTGCTAATTATTTTTTTAAAAGAAATTTTTCTCTCCAAAAAATATTAAAATATTTGATAAAATCATTTATGATAGAAAATAAATTTCCTCATAAATAATGATTATTAGCGATAATAATTTTCATCATAAATAATTTTTCATAAATAAATAATTAAAAAAATTTTAAAAAAGATGAGAATATTTATGATGAAAATATTACATTATAAATAAATATTATTTATGATGGAATGTAAAATTTTATCATAAATAACTATTATGTATGATAAAAAATTTTTATCATAAATATTTTTTCATATATAAATAATTTAAAAATTAAAAAAATCTAATAATATCTGCAATAAAAATTGTTCCATCGTAAATAAGTATTATTTATGATGAAAAATGTGTTATGTCATAAATAAATATTATTTATGATGGAAATCCATATATCATCATAAATAATTATTTGTACATACAAAAATATAAATAATTAAAAAAGTTCAAATTTTTTGTGATAAAATTTTTATAAAAAAAGATAAAAATATGATGACGGTGTTGAGCGGTGCAAGCGCTTCCACTATTAGCTAGCCTATGGGCAAAATAATTTTTTTCAAAAATTAGTATTCTTTTAAAAAAAAATTTATTCTTTGAATATTACATAATTTTAAAATTTAAAGCCCATCTTCACCATTCATTATTTAAGGAATTCTCGTATGAGTATCGTCATAAAAGATCATCTTGATCTGGTAGCTTTAGTTTTGCAGATTGATAAAATTTGATTTCAATGGTCACGAACAATCGCATGATGATATGATAAATAGAAATCATCAATGGATTAGAAAATTTATAACGATGATCTCTATGATATTTATAGTATACTATCAAAATTTTACTTCAATTGGATATTATTATCATGGTCAATTTAGTATAGGATGATTTCGGTCATTAAATAAAAAAGAATGACCAAATGACCAAACGACATCTGATTTAGATAATTTTTTAGATAAATAATCTTTTCTACTACTTAGATCATTTGTACAGTGAGAATCATAAAATTTAAACCGCACCTATATGAACGATCCAAACTATATGTCTCTTTATACTTATTCTTAAGGTTTTTAAGTAATTATACTTATATTTTTGTAAAATCTATTTAACATGAATGATTCATATACATACGATTTGAATTTTTTGATCACCACCATATAAATGATGAAAGTACTAGCAAAGATCATTTATCTAAACAATTATCTTAATCGAACGCTATTTGGTCTTTTGATCACTCATTTTTCATTTAACAGTCCAAATCATCCCAAACTAAATTGATCATGATAATGATATCTGATTGAAGTAAAATTTTGATAATATGCTACAAATGTCACAAAGATTATCGTTGCAAAATTTTGAACTCATCTATAATTTCTATCTATCAGATCATCATATGATCGTTCACGACCATCGAAATCAAATTTTATCAATCTACATAGCTAGAGTTACCAGATCAAGGTGATATTTTATGATAATGCTCATATGATAATTACTTAAATAATGAACGATGAAGATGAATTTTAAATTTTAAAATTATGTAATATTTAAAAAAAATTAAAATATTTTTTTGAAAGAATACTAATTTTAAAAAATTTGAAAAAAATATTAATTTACTTACGGACTAGCTAATAGTGGATGCGCTTGCACCCCTCAATCCTATTGCATCAGTCATGCATGGCACATCTTTATTCTTTTTTATTTTTAAAATAGTTCATATTTTTTTATTTTCTAAATTTAAAATTTTGATCAGATTATTTACGATGGAGATATTCTATCGTAAATAATTGATTATGTATTATTAGGGATAGAAAATAATTTTTCATCATTAATAATTCTCATTAATTATTTTTCTAAAAAAAGTTTTCCTCTCCAAAAAATATTAAAATACTTGATAAAATTATTTATGATGGAAAGTAAATTTTGTTGCAAATAATGATTATTAGCGATAATAATTTCCATCATAAATAATTTTTTATAAATAAATAATTTAAAAAATTAAAAAAAGATGAGAATATTTGTGATGGAAATATTACATTGCAAATAAATATTATTTGTAATGGAATGTAAAATTTCATCATAAATAATAATTATTTATGATAAAAATTTTTTATCATAAATATTTTTTTATATATAAAAAATTTCAAAAATTAAAAAAAAGCTGAGAATATTTGTGATAAAAATTGTTCCATCACAAATATGTATTATTTGTAATGGAAAAGGTGTTCCATTACAAATAAATATTATTTATGATGGAAATCCATATTCCATCGCAAATAATTATCCATACATACAAAAATATAAATAATTAAAAAAGGTTGGATTTTTTATGATGAAAAATTTTATAAAAAAGGAAAAAAATAAGATGTGCATGGCCGATGTGATGGCATTGAGCCGTGCAAGCGCTTCCACTATTAGCTAGCCCATGGGCAAATTAATTTTTTATTTTTTAAAAATTAATATTCTTTTAAAAAATTTATTATTCTCTAAATATTACATAATTTTGAAATTTAAAGTCCATCTTTATCATTTATTATTTTAGTAATTATCATGCGAGTATTGTTACAAAGGATTGCCTTGATCTGGTAGCTCTAGCTTTATAGATCGATAAAATTTAATTTCAACGATCACGAACGATCACATGATGATCTGATAGATAAAAACCACCGATGGATCTGAAAACTTACAACAATGATCTCTATAATATTTATAGTATATTATCAAAATTTTACTTCAATCGAGCATCATTATCATGGTCAATTTAGTATAGAATGATTTTGGTTATTAAATAAAAAAAGAGTGATCAAATGGCCAAGCAGTGTTCGATTAAGATGATTTTTTAGATAAATGATCTTTACTACTACTTGGATCATTTATATGGTGGGGATCATAAAATTCAAACTGCATGTACATGAACGATCCAAAACTATATATCTCTTGATACTTATTCTTAAGGTCCTCAAGTAATTATACTTGTATTTTTATAAGATATGTTTAACGTAAATGGTTCATATATATATGGTTTGAATTTTATGATCACCATCATATAAATGATGAAAGTAATAGCAAAGATCATTAATCTAAACAATCACCTTAATCGGATGCTATTTGTCTTTTTTATCACTCATTTTTTATTTAACAGTCTAAATCATTCCATACTAAATTGATCATGATAATGATATCGGATTGAAGTAAAATTTTAATAGTATCCTATGAATATCACAAAGATCATCATTACAAAATTTTGGATCTATCGATGGCTTTTATCTATCAGATCATCATGCGGTCGTTCGTGATCATTGAAATCAAATTTTATCAGCATAGCTAGAGTTATCAGATCGAGGCGATATTTTGTGATGATGCTCATATGATAATTATTTAAATAATGAATGATAAAGATAGACTTTAAATTTTAAAATTATAAAATATTCAGAGAAAAATAAAAATATTTTTTTAAAAGAATACTAATTTTTGATAAAATTAGAAAAAATATTAATTTGCTTGCGGACTAGCTAATAGTGGACGCACTCGCACCCCTCAACCCTGTCGCATCGATCATGCATGGCACATCTTTATCCTTTTCTTTTATTTTTAAAATAGTCCATATTTTTTATTTTTAAATTTAAAATTTTGATCAAATTATTTATGATGGAGATATTTCATCATAAATAATTGATTATTTGTAATATAAATTCTATTTCCATTATAAATAATCAATTATTTATGATGTAATATTTTCATCATAAATAATCTAGTATTTTTTAATTTTTAAATAATTTATTTTATTTAGATTATTTATGATGAAAATATTACATCATAAATAATTGATTATTTATGATGGAAATAGGATTTGCATCATAGATAATCAATTATTTATAATAAAATATCTCCATCATAAATAATTTGATATTTTTTAATTTTTTAAATAATTTATTTTTATAGATTATTTATGATAGATATATTCTATCATAAATAATTGATTATTTATGATAAAAATCCTATTTCCATCATAAATAATCAATTATTTATGATGTAATATTTTCATCATAAATGATTCAATATTTTTTAAATTTTTAAGTAATTTATTTTGTTCAACTTATTTATGATAAAAATATTACATCATAAATAATTGATTATTTATGATGAAAAAAATATATCATAAATAATAAATTATTTATGATGGAATATTTTTGATATAAATAATTTGATATTTTTTAATTTTTTAAATAATTTATTTTTTATTTGGAAGTCATTAGCCCAAGATTCGCTACATTGATCAAATAGAAAGCTTAAGGGATTAAGACACTAAATAGCGGTACAATGTTGAAATAAAAAATATTAATTTTTTATAGAGTAATCGAGTCCTGTTGTCTAACTAAGCAATGATATTTGCATAAAAAAATAGACAATGTGAATAAAAATTTTTAATAAATTATGGGTAGAAGTAATAATACACTTGCCTATATGAAAGTTTAGATAATTTAGAGATAAAGATAAGGATAATTTAGAAAAAGTTTAGAAAAATTGAATGTTCTTCACTTGATTTTTATTGGTAAGTACTAATACTCTAATGACATACCTCATTTAAACTCTACTGAACATCAATGGTTATTTAAAAATTGCTAGATAAAATTCAAAACTCTAAAGCTTAAAAGATATCTAAAACTAAATTCTTTCTTTACTCGAGGATGAGCAAAGCTTAAGTTGGAAGGTGTGATAAGTATTATAAAAATATTATTAAAAATATTAATTTATAAATTAATTTATTTTTAATTTTAAAAGTTAAATATTTTATTTATTTATTTAAAAAAATATTTTATCAATGAAAAGATCTCATTTTTCTGGTCATAATGAAATAAGTTTAGAGCAAATCCAAGTTAAAATAGACCCGATATGAATTTTTAAATAAAAAAGAGAAAAAAATTTTAAAAAATAGAAATAGCTCAGCCGGTTCGACCAACCAAGCCGGTGCACTCGGCCAAGCTATCAAAAGTAGCTCAGCCGACACATCCTAGCTTGTTGATGCACTGTTCAAGCTGGCTCAGCCACATAAGCCAGCTCATCGGTCTATAAAAACATGCGTACACTACCAGCTTAGCAAAATTTGGCAAATCACAAGGCGATACATGGTGGACTAAGATCCTTAAAGGATTTACAGAAATTCTCATATGATGTTCAGGGTAAAATAGTAATTTCATAGGCCAAGTTGGGTGGTGATTGGTTGCAGTCTTTGATGCGGTTGGTCCATAGGAGTAGTACATGCACGATCGAGCGACTGAGGACATTCCTGATCTTGATCCAACGGTTGCCGTTTATTTCTATTTTGATTTGATTTCAGATGGACATCCAATGCACGATTAAACAATCGTGCATGTTCCAAGCGATGATCTAATGATGGAGAAAGCTCCCGACTGATCCAGGCTTCCTCAGTGCAATCCAATGGCTAGAAATTTCTAGATTAACTCGAATGGATGGCCCACATTGATTGCAACTAGATTTAGGATTTTAAAATGAGTTTTTAGGCAATTTTGGGACCATTTGATCAAGATCTGACAGCTAGATTTCACCCAAAAAAGCAGAATTCGGCCAGGATTCACCAAGGACTATTTTAATCTAATTTTCACTAGGATTTCTTTATATTTGATGTTCAAAACACTTCCTTAGTCCCATATTACCTAGAAGAAAATACTCTAGCCCTCCAACACCGATTTAAACACCCTTAGGCCTCCAGAGTTTAGTATCTTCAGTCATGGGAAGGTGATGGTACAGATTAGAGCCATGCTTGGAATTCGTGGTGGTTTTGAGGTAGACGATACCGCGAGGAAGAGTGGGATTTCTATACCATCTCAACGCCAACACCAATCCAAGATCAAGATTAGCTTACTTCTAGTTTTTATTTTTTTCTTTCTTTTTTAAATTTCATGTATTTAAATTCTAAACTTTTAATTAATGTAAATTTGAATTTTTAGTTATTTAAATTTTAGCTCTTTATTTTTAATTAAAAATTTAAATTTCTATTCTTTATTTTAATTACTCTTTAATTTCTTCATAAGTTGATGCTAAGATCTAACTAATAAATCTTAGTATCAAATTTAATTTTTTACATCATTTAATTTTTATTTTTATTTATAATTATATTTTTCAACTTTAATTTCTTTTTTAAATCTTTTTTATATAAAAATTAAAGATTTTAAAACTAAAATACTATCTTTTTTATGGATTTGACTCAACTCACTGCTTTCTACATAATTTATTTATTTTAAGAAGTCAGAGTTAAACTAATAAACATGATCTAACGATAATATTGTGCTCTTATCAGTTCTTAAATAGTTTACAATCAAATGATAAGTTATTAATAAGGATGATAACTTATCAAGTATAGATCGTTGTATATCATATGCGTTGATTATCCTCGTAATCAAGTGGTGTGAAGACATTGGTATGACATGCAGTTGGGACGTAGGAGTATATCTACACTGAACATGATCAATGTAGCACTTTATTATCAAGAGTAGCTAGTAAAGATCAATGGATATAAGTGTCCCTCTGATCTGAGATCATTATGGTGACTTGCAAGCAACTCACTGTACTTCGATACCAACCTTCCTATATTTCTAATATAGCAACAAAAGATTTTTGGGTGTAGTTAAATACTCTTATAGAGTCGGTGTGTGAGTCAAGATGTAATTGACCACTTCTAATTAACTTCAGGAAGAGAATGTCTCGCTATGTTTCAATTTAGCAAAATCTAGTCCTGGATAATCCTCGTGAGGAGTCATGAAACTTGCAAAATTTTGAAACACAATATAGATGACTTGTATGAGTGTTGATAGCAAACTCAAAGTTATTCTAAGCATTATTGGTTAAAAGAATGAATTATACAATAACCATAGGCCAGAATTCTAAGAATTAATATTGTTTTGCATGCATTCAATCTATCCAGATATCGGGTATCATTGCTAGATGGTCATTTTGATTGATATAGAAATTGGTTCTTATACTACTAGCTTAGGTTCGAACCTATGGGGTCACACACTAAGAGATTGTTATCTGATCGGATGGTTGATCGATAATTGAGAATCATTCTATGATCGAATCATCAATATGATTGATGATCGATCAAATACCTAAGAAAGATGTTTAGTGATTGAACCTATGGGATGTGGGTTTTTCCCATGCCTAAGAAAGGTGTTCCATGCCCCACACCTAGTGGTTTTGAAATTTAATTTGAATTGGTCAAATTAGGTAAGTGGTTATGCCCTGGATAGACTCCTTGAATTCCAAAACTCCTCCCTTTGCGCCATATTTCCCATGCCAAGATTTTTTTTATCACCCTTTTTTTTTTTTAATGTGCATGAGGTTCTAATTTTACATGCCAAATATTTAGGGGATTGCATCCAAGAGTTGGGTGCCCCCAAACTCCTTGTTTAAATCCCTAAAAGGTAGGGATCTGACCTACTCTTCCTAAATTATAGGGTGCCTCCTTTTTAAATGATATATGGCATGAGAAACTTGGTTTTTGGGCATGCAAAAATCAGAGAAAGAGAGGGTGAGGGGCGTGGGAGGTTGGCAACAAAGGAGTTGGGCATTGAGGGTTTATTTTGGACATGATATGGATCATGTCCTATTGAGACAAGGAGAAGAGAAGAAGGTCTTCTCTTATGTTCTCCTTGAGAATTTTTTCTTGTCCATGTTTTGCAAGATTTTTCCATGAAAAAAATTAAAAGGAAAAGAAGAGAGGGCATGAAAAAATTCTAGAGGAGAAGATCTCTTGTTGTCCTGACATGGAAATGTATTTAGGATATCAATGGTTGATATCCTAAAAGGGAAGATGTGTCTTCTCTTAGGGCTTTTTCTTAATCCTATTTTTTCACTTTTTGGGAGATCCAAGAGATGGACTTTTTCCTTAATCCTTCTCTTATTCTTCATCTCTTGGAGGGTCTAAGAGATCTAAAAAAATCTTTACAGATCGTCCATCAGGAGGGATCCATGAGAAGCTAGTACTTCAAGTGGATCTTCATTTAACAAACCTTCGATCTGCATAACGATCTCATGTGGACTATCCATAGAGGCTGGACATACTGTGCAGCTTCAAACAATAAAGGAGAATATTGAATTTTAACTATGGTATTCTCGATCCATGTAAGGTAAGAGATTTAATCTCTTTTCCGATCTAGATAAGATCTAGGGTTTCTAGAATAGTTCTAGATCTAAGGTATTGATGTGATCAATATCGATCACTATTTTATTTTTTAGATTTATGTTTGCATCATGATATGTCATAGATCTTATATGTAGGATTTAGTGATTAGATCACATGCATAATTAGGTTAAATAGTTTAATCTATGTCTTCCATTGCATCTAATTTTAAAAAGTTTCAAAATCTATGCATGAAACCCTGCATAGTTTTCCAACAGTGGTATCAGAGCTCTGAATTCTTTTATGACATGATCATTCATATTTTAAAATAAATTTAAAAATAAAAATTAAAGATCGCACATACTGATCATAGGATTGTTCTGTTGTAAGGTTAATCCCTTACAATGAAAAGGTTGTCCTAGTATGTGCTGATCTATAAATCTAAATCATAAAAAAGTTAGATATGATCTAAGTAGTTTTATGATTCAATTTTTAATTTTAAATCTAAAAATAAAATTGATATTTAATCTATTATTGATTATTTAGATTAGATCTAAATAATATAGGATTGTATATACTGATTATAAGGTTGTCCTGCTGTAAGGTTTACCCCAGAGGTTGTCCTAATATATGCTGATCTGCATAACCTAAATCATAAATATATTATATAAGATCTAAAATAATTTATAATTTATTTTTAGATTTTAAATCTAATATTAATTGGTTTATGATCTAATTTTGATCATTTAGATAAGATCCATATGATGTGTTTCATATTTAGATCTAGGTCCTTTAGTTGCGTATGTTAATATATAGCTTTTATTTTAAATCTAAAATTAATATATATGATATATTTATTTTATAGAATTTAAATTATGAAGTTACTTTCTATAAAATCCTAGATTCAAAATTCTAGGACACGATCTAAATATTGAAACAAATTAGATTTAAAATCATGAATTGAATGTAATTCAATGTAAATTATTTACACCTTGAAAATATTTCAAAAGTTGAAATCAGAAACTAGTTCTGAGGATCCAAATCCCAACCCATCAGTATTGAACTTAATTAAGAATTAAATGATTGTTTAGGATCTAGGTTTGTGATTTAAAGATTCTAAGATAATTTTATAAAGCATGGGTTAAAGGATAATGGATTAGCTTTGATTAGATCATTAACTAGATTAGACCTAAGGTTAGATTAAATATAGACTAAGTTAAGAAATTGATCAAATCTAATTAATAGTTGATTAGGATTAGGTCATTTCTTTTCTATAGATCAATTCAATAGTTGTAGTTGATCAAATTTCATACATCTAATAAATGAACACTGATCGTGGCTCAGTGGTTGAGCCCGAGTTTTTAGGCAAACCAAATCAAAACTGGTAAATTGATTGGTATCTAAGATAAGTCTAGCATTTTTAGATTGGTGGTCTTTAATTGGCAGTCCACTTACCTGACAATTTTTGATGGTGTCTAAGGCAAGCTTTGGTAGACTCTCCCACCGATCCTACTTACTTGGCCAATATGGTTAATCATCTTTTGATTAGGTTGCTCATTGATTCGTGCTAACCCATGTCACATAGAAAATTGGTAAGACTGATTTTATTTAGTGAGATTGATCTAGGTATCCATGAACTAAAATTGATTCTAGTCCTTATCAATGACTTAAGAAGTCAGTGGGAGCAAATTGATCCATGTCTTTTTTATCCTTAAATCACTAATAATTTAACTTCTTTAAATTATTAGATCCTTAAAATGATGAAGTTATGGTAATAACTGAGTCATAGCCTCCCATTAAGGTGTTTGGTAATGGATCCAATAATTTGGGTGGACATTGGAGGCACCTTATTTCTAGTATTTATCAAGATATTGGAATTACCATTCATCACATGATAACTTAGAAGTATCTCTCTAATGGTGGTTAGGTTGACCAACCAAAGTTGGGCTTAATCATTCATTAGTTAGATGCACCAAGTATGATCATATTAATGGTTGGACCTAACCAAATCTTTATAGTGGAGGCCAAAGCCTACTAATTAGGTTTCTAGGATAAAATTAAATTACTAAAAATTATTTAAAAAAATAATTGGTTAAAAAATCTATCCACAGATGTACATGGATTGACCAGCCACAGTCAGACTTGTGTGCATTCTATGTGGATTCTAGTACCTACTAGAAAATTAAAGTAATTCTTGAATTGAAGGTAGAGGCTACCAATTTGTATAAAATAGTGAAAGAATCTTTAGACTAAAATCTAAGTCTCTAGGCTTAAAATAGTTCATATACATTAGGTCATTGTTCTCTTTTCTTTAGATTAAGGCTAAACCCTAATTGCTCCAATCACTGTTAGATAGTGATTGACTTATAGTATCTAACTTCGATAATTAGTATCAAAAGTTGAATTTAATTTAGTAGCATGAAGAAATTCATGCTAGGGCTTGTAAGTCCAGTCAAAATAGAAGATCTAAGACTAACCAAAATCAAGCAGATTGCTTCTACTATAAGAAGCAAGATTATAAGAAGAAGAATTATCTTGCTTTTCTTGATCCCGACAGGCTGAACAAGAGAAAAAAGTAAGGAGTTGCTTATCAAGAATATTATATAATAACGTCTTATAATTTTTCTATTTATGATTCTACTACCTGGGTATTGGATACCAATAGTCTTATGCAATTCATTGCAAGAACTTTAGGTAAGTAAAATGTTTGAAAATGATGAAAATTTTCTAAATGTTAGGGATGAAAGTTTTATTCCAGTCCTAGTTTTAGGAATTATTGAGCTTATTTTCAAAAGTCATTTTCAGTGATTATTGATCACTGTTATAGGTGGTCAAAAATAAAACCTGACTCACTACTATATAGATAAGGTGAGTCGAGATCATATTTTCAAGAATTATATTAATTATATTTAAATTATAAATTAAAATTAAAATTAAAATTAATTAAAAATTGATTAATTAAAAGACTACTTAAATTAATTAAGAGAATAAATTAAATAGTAAATTAATTGAAAAAAGAGTTGCAAGTATGGAAATAGATTTTCAGGATCTCAATTGATCTCTTATCTCATAGCTGATATTCTTTTTAATATGCTATAATTAATATCTAACCAATAAAAATATAACCTATCTTAGAGAGCATGGTTGTACCCTTGGATCATAGCCCATCTCTTAAAGTTATATGTTAGTCTAAATTAAATTAGATATAATAAAAAAAATTAATTTTAATATAATTTATCTCAAGAGTATGAATGGTACTCGTAGATCATGGCTCATTCCAAGAGTCATAAACTATTCTATATCAATTTTATAAAGACATCAAGATTTTATACATAAAATAGTCTTTATTGTAAATTAAAAAGAAATACAAAAGATAGAAAATAGAAAATACCATCAAATAAGGTCATAATGATCTCATGAGAATAAATCAATCAGCCAGACATCGGAAAGCTTCTCGTTGAAATCTTCATCCTTGGAGCTTTGTAGAAAATCTTGGACAGCAGCTGGTTGTAGAAATCAAGAGCAGAAAAAGAGTTTTGATGGAGAAATTGGAGAATTTTATGGTTTGTTGAAGAAAGAAAGAGAAAAGCTTGAAGAACGAAGAGTTAGAGAGAGAAAATTTTAGGTTAAAAGAGGGATTTGGAGGGCTGATGGTTTGTTAGATCTTAGGGGAGGGCTTTTTATAGAGAAAAAAATCAAAGGAATCTAAGTTAAAAATAGAGAAAAACCAAAGAAAACAAGTCTGGATTGAATTTTGCTCCCTGTGATGATTTCCAGCTATCAGATTGATTTAAACGGTCCAGATTTGGTCAAAATATCCCTTATATATCTTAATCAAGACCCTAATTGATTACCAACTGTTGGATCAGCTAACTAGATGAGTCAGGACCATCGAATGGTGCTTAAATTCTCTTGAATCAAGTTAGATAACTCCCCTGGCCATTGGATCTTCACTGGCATGATTATTGGCCATCCGATTGTGCAAAATGGGGCTGAAGCTATTTGAATCAAATTGGGAAGCTGCCTTCACCATTGGATCTCAAGTAGGATGAACACAGACCATCAGATGGCACAAATTCTATGCTTGTAGACCACGTAAACCAATCGTACCGAAGACCTCCGCCAATCGCATTGCACCATGCTAGCTAAATTTACCAAAATGTCCCATGCACCATGATTTTCTGTGGTAGGCCCATTAAGGGTCCATGATGGACCGAACATTATAGCGATCCACCATGGACCACATGGTTTTTGACATCAGGATGACATCATGGCTGAAGAGGAAGCGGGCCAGGCGCGTGGGCTTGCTTCGCTTAGGCTATTGTTGGCCATAGGACTGGCTAGCACTCGCTGGCCTGTTACTATGCTGGACCAGGCCGGGCGGCTGGTCTGGTTTGGTGCACTGGACTGGGCTAGCTGGACCGATTGGTTCTTTTTTCTTTTCTTTTTTTATTTCTTTTTCTTTTGAATGCTTGTTCTGAGTCCAATTTATGTCCGATTTAATCCAAATTTCTTTCGTTGAGATCCATAAATCAAGCTCTTTTTATCAGTTATCTTCTTTTCTATAGAAGATAAAATAAAATATCAATTCTTAAAGAATAAAAATAAATTAATTAATAAATTAATACTTATATATATTTTATGTACTCATCACACCCTCCAACTTGAACTTTACTCGTCCTCGAGTAAAGCAGATTAATTAGCAATGTATACCGACTTAGCCTTGAAGTAAAGGTTAGATTTAGACATTTCTAAAGACAACTGATATCCAGTCAGACCATTAAAGAGGTATGTCATTGGATTACTAATTTGACCCAATTAGTAATTGAGTCTTAGCCATTGAAACTTTTAGAGATCTTCTGTCACCAACTCTCCACTTTACTTTTTAAATCTTCTAACTTGATGTGAGAGGGATTTGTTGTTTTCTTACAATTTAGTCCCCTTATTATCCACTTTTTTTCTTCTTTTTTTAAAGTAGATTTTAAGAAAGATTTTTGCATATTTTGACCTTTCCACCCAACTCTCATAAAGTAGATTCTTTATTGAGATTGGTAAGAAGAGGGTTCTAGAATCATTCTTAAAATTTAGTCTGGTCTAAACCTTACCATTCATTGAGTTTTCTTAATAATTTATTTCTTAATATCTCTAAAATTATCTAGATCATTAATCATTCATTGATTAGGGTGTCCAATTAATTTTTAATCAAAATAAAGTTTGGGTATATAAAGCTAATTATTTTAAATCATACTTGAGGACTTATAACTTTTTAAAGTAAGTTATTCTCCCCCCAACTTAATTTCTATTGTCTTTAATAGAAGAAGAGAAAAATTAAAATATTTATCAAGGAGGGGTACCACCTAATTTATCGTTGGTAGGTTCTTCATTATGCTCTATCAGGTTCATATAGGATGTTGTTTTGATGATGTGCTCCCCCCAAGTTAGGCTAACCATCTTTATTGATTTCCTACAAAATAAAAACTAAAATTTTAAAAGAAAAAAAAATGATGGGTTGCTTTCCAACAAGTGCTAAGTTTAAGATCTTCAGCCAGACCAAGCCAAAAATTTATGGTGGTTCATAGATTAGTTCAATCAAATCCACTGACTCAATTTGTTTTCCATCCTTTATCCCATCTAAATAAGGTTTGATCCATTAGCCATTAACTTTAAAAGTATTTCCCTATTTTGGATCTCTTAGTTTTACTGCTCTATGGAAAAAAAATGGGTCACAATGAATGGTTTGTCCCAACATGAGCAAAGTTTACCAGAAAATAATTTTAACCTAGAATTAATGAGCCATATTTTTTGATTAGGTTCAAATGTTTTCATTAAGATGATCTAATCATGATAAGCTTTGGTTTGAGCCTTATAGATTTTAGTGCTCTCGTATGTCTCGTTACGTAACTCTTCTAATTTGTTTAAGTATAGTCTCCTTTTTGACCCCACGCTTTTCATGTCAAAATTAAATTTTCTCATTGCCTAATATGCACGGTGCTCTAATTCTACCAGTAGATGACAAGGTTTTGCAAAAACAAGCCAGTAAGAAGATATTCCTATAGGAGTTTTGTAAGCAGTATGGTACGTTCATAATGCATCATCTAATCTCTCAGACCAATCTTTATGATTGGGCCTAACGATTTTCTCTAAGATCTTTATTTTCCTATTTGAGACTTCAACTTGTCCGCTAGTCGGGGGGCGATAAGGGGTGGCTATTCTATGCGTGATCCCATATTTTTTCATCAACGCTTTAAAGTGCCTATTTGTGAAATGCATACACCCATCACTAATTATAGCTCTAGGGCAACCGAACCAACTTATAATGTTGCTTTGAATAAACTTGATTACCACCTTATGATCATTAGTTCGAGTTGCCATAGCTTCTATCCACTTAGAAATATAATCAACTGTCACCAAAATATATTCACAACCATAAGAGGAAGGAAATGAGCCCATAAAGTCAATTTCCCAAACATCAAAGATTTCAACTACTAAAATTGGGGACAGGGGCATCATATCTTTTCATGAAATATTCCCTATTTGTTGACATCTTAAATAATTATGGGAGAAATCATGGGCATCCTTAAATAATGTTGGCTAGTAAAGTTCACTTTGTAGTACTTTCGCTGCCATTTTTCTTCCACTAAAATATCTCCCATAAGCTAATAAGTGATAAAAAGTTAAGATACTTTGAAATTCACTCTTAGGGACACGTCGTCGGATAATTTGGTCTGGGCAAATTTTGAACAATTCTGGTTCTTCCCAAAAATAGTGTTTTACTTGGAAAAGAATTTATTTTTCTCTTATTGGATCCAGTGGGATGGGACTTGTCCTATCGCCAAGTAATTAACTATATGTGCAAATCAGGAAAGATTATTAGAAGACACTGAAAATAGTTGTTCATCAGGGAACCTATCTTCAATGCTTTTACTATTGTATTCTATCAAGATCCTTGAGATATGGTTTACTATCATATTTTGGGAATCCTTCTTATCTAAAATTTCTAGATCAAATTTTTGCAATAAAAGGATCCATCTAATCAGCCTAGGCTTTGTATCCTTCTTTGATAGTAGATACTTCGATATAGCATGATCAGAGTAAACTAAGACCTTAGAGCCTAGAAGGTATGATCTAAATTTCTCTAGGGCAAACACAACTATAAGCAATTCTTTCTTGATTGTGGTACAGTTCAATTGAGCATTAGAGAGAGTTTTGCTAGCATAATAAATTATATAAGGTTTCTTATTAAATTTTTGCCCTAAAACCGCTCCTACCGCATAATTAGAAGCATCACACATAATTTCAAATGATAGAGTCCAATCTAGTAGTTTAATAATTAGTACGGTAGTCAATGCTATTTTAAATTTATTATAGGTGGCTAAACAGTCTTCATTAAAATCATAGAACTTATCTTTAGCCAAAAGATTACATAAAGGTTGGAAAATTTTGCTAAAGTTCTTAATAAGGTGCCTATAAAATCCTACATGTCCTAAGAAGGATCATACTTATTTAATCAAGGTTGGAGGTAGTAGCTTTAATATTATCTTAACTTTAGCTTTATCTACTTCGATCACCCATTCAGATACAATGTGTCCGAGTACGACTCCCTCATGAACCATAAAATGACTTTTTTTCTAACTTAATACCAAATTTATCTGCATACATCGTTTAAGCACTTTAGTTAAATTTTGGAGACAGATATCAAAAGTAGAGCCAAAAAATAGAGAAGTCATCTATGGACACTTCTAAAAATTTATCGATCATATCAAAAAAAATAGCCATAATGCACCACTGAAAAGTGGCTGGTGCATTGCATAATCCAAAAGGCATCTTACGGAAGGCAAAAGTACCATAAAGGTAGGTAATGGTAGTTTTCTCTTGGTCCTTTAGGAATATAGGCACTTGATTATATCATAAATATCCATCTAGAAAGCAGAAGTAGCTTTGACCCGCTAACCATTCTAGAATTTGATCAATAAAAGATAGTGAAAAGTTGTCTTTCCTAGTCACGACATTGAGTCGCCTATAATCCACATATACTCGCCAGTCAGTTACTGTGCGAGTGGGTAATAACTCATCTTTATCATTTTCTGTCATAGTGATACCCGACTTCTTAGGTACCACTTTGGTCGGGCTAATCCATTTACTATCAAAAATTAGATAGATAATGCCTACATCTAACCATTTTATTATCTCTTGTTTTACTATCTCCCATATATTTGGATTTAATCTTCATTGCATGTCTCTATGGGGTTTGGCTTTGGCCTCGTAATGTATGTAATGCATGCAAATAGAAGGGTCAATGCCTTTCAAATCAGCAATTGTCCACCCTATGGCTTCTTTGTGCTCTTTGAGCACACCTACAAGTTGGTCTTCTTGGTCAGTAGTTAATTTGGAGGATATGATTATCGGAAGGGTCTTATTGGGTTCGAGAAATAAATACTTCAATATGTCAGGAAGAGGCTTTAATTCTAAGATAGGTGGTGCTTCTAGGGATAGTACTAGAAGGCTCGATTGAGTCGTTAATTATTCATACTTTACAGTCCAAGGAGGAGTGGTGCTAAAATTGGATGGCTCTAAAAGTGCATTAACTTCTCTAGTGTATCCATCAATATCAAAATCATCCACTCCAAAGTGTGCTAAGCATGCCTGAAAAGGATTTGAGTCGAATAAGGTATGGGTTTTATCTTCTAAAACTTCCTAATTTCACTATGATCGAAAGGAGGTGGTCCCTATGTAGCATTAAAAATATTCAACCTCAACTTTTTATTTTCAAAAGATACATCCATAACCCCAGCCTATAGTTTATGCAAGTATTGGCAGTTACTAGAAAGGATCTACCTAGGATGATAGGTACTTGGTTGGGGTTGCTATCAGATTTCATGTCTAACATCAGAAAGTCTATAGGAAAGTAAAATTCATCCATCTTCACCAGCACATCTTCCAACATTCGATGAGGTACCTTAATTAATCTATCGGCTAATTGTAGGGTTATCGTAGTGGGTTTCAATTCTCCAAATCCAAAAAGTTCATAAACAAAATTTGGGAGAAAATTAACACTTGCATCCAAATCTTGCAATTCTTTCTTAATGGTCAGATCTCCTATAACATAGGATATGATTGGGGTACTTGGATCCTTAAGTTTGGGTAGGGTTATTTGTTGAAAGATGGAGCTGGCTTGTTTAATTTAGTGGACTTTCTTAGGTGTGTGTGCTTTGGTTTTTCATTTTCGAGTGCACAAATCTTTAAAAAATTTGGCATATATTGAAACTTGTTTAACAGTATCAAGAAGGGATAAATTAATTTAGACTTATTTAAATAATTCAAGTATTTTATTCATTTTAATGCCCTTCTTGTCTAAAAGCAAAGGGGATTCTAAAGCACTAGAGAATAGGACTTTAGGTGCAAATGCTGGGTCAGTAGGTTCTTCCCTCTCTATGGTTTTATTTTTTTCTGATTCGGCTAATTTTGATGGTTCTGGTTCTTGAGTTATTTCAGGATGATTTATAGTTTTCCTACTTCTAAGGATCATAACAGACTTGGCATGTTTAGAAAAAATTTCTGAGCTAGTGGAGCTCTCAGCCATGTACTGCCCTTTTGGGTTATTAATGGGCTGACTTGGAAGTCTTTCTTCCTTCCTTCTATTAAAAGCAGTGGCTAGTTGTCCTAGTTGGGTTTTTAACTTGGCTATTGATTGAGTGTGGGAGTGAAGGATTTGGGTGTTCATCTTGAGCTCCTTTAATTCTTGTAATATTTTTTCCTCAAAGAAAGTATTTGAAGAAGGTTGTGAATTTTATGCAACTTGTGGATATGGAGTTGGTTTACAAGTTGCCTCAATGTAATTAGGTCTGAAAACTGGTAGCCTAACAATAGGTTGTTGGGCCTAAGAAAAATTTAAATGGTTTCTCTAAGCAAAATTGTAAGTGTTAGAGTAAGGGTTGTATCTGGGCCTAAAATTATTCTAAGTTTGTGCTTGATTTACTTATTTGTGTATAAACTCAGAGAATTGGGATGTAGCAGGACAATCATAAATAATGTGTACAGGATTTGAACATATTGCACACACATCTACCATGGATGTGGGTGGAGTACTAATGGACATTGCTTGTAGTAGTCAATCCATCTTTTGAGATAATTCATTTACTTGGGTATAGATGTCCATCGAACTATCTATTTCATAAATTCCACCCCATTTAGTTTCAGACATGGGAGGGTCTCCTAGTAGCAAATATATGGTGTAATGAATTTTTGCTCATGATTTCACATAGTTGTCTGGCTTCTTGCTTATTTTTCAGCAAGATGCATTAACCATCTGTCGGTGCTTCTCTGTCAAGCCATCATAGAAGCACTGGACTAGTTGCCACTTGGGTACAACATGGTGGGGGCATTTTCTAATCAATTCTTTTAATCTCTCCCAAGTCTCATGAAATATCGCTCCCTCTAATTGGAAAAAACTAGTTATGGCCTTTCTTATTTGATTAGTTTTTCCTATTAGAAAGTATTTTTTGAGGAATTTCTTTTGAAGTTGGTCTAGGTTAAAATAGTTATAGTATCTAAGGAGTTTAGCCAATATTTAGCTTTGTCCTTTAATGAAAAGGGGAACAACTTCAGCCTAAGGGCATCATCAAAGAAATTTTGAATTTTAACTATTGAGTATATTTTTAGAAATTCATCAAGATGTTTGTATGGGTCCTCATTGGCAAGTCTATAAAAAGATGGGAGCATCTGAATAACACTAGACTTGATTTCATATTACGTAGCTTCTACTAGAGGAATCTGATGTAGGGAGAGTAAGAATATGTGGAAGGAGTGAAGTACTCCTTTAATTATCTAGGTGGATCGTTCTCTTAGTTTCAATCCATGTTTCTAGTTCTATTGGCTCTAAGGGTTCTCTCGATTTCAGAATCTAGGGGTTGAATTTTGGATTATAGTGAGCGATGCTCGAGCATAAACCCTACAATTATACCTTAGGGCAAACCTAGAAAGATATTTTTTAAATTTTTTTTTTATTTTTTTTAAAGGATGAAAGAAATTCTAAAAATGAGAACCTAGAGAGTCCTATGTCTAAGAAATAGATTAGAAAAGTTTAATTAGGTTTGATGTTGGTTAGTAATCAAGTTATACAGTCAATCCTGGCTAAGGGTTATCCTAGATCTAGATAGTTCCTAACTACCAAGGTCATCTTCTAACCTTCCAAGTATAGAATCAGTCATTCAACTAGCCAGGTAAGTGTAAGGTTGGTGAAAGTTCTCTCGTTGCTTTTCTTAGACATCAATTATCTTAGCCAGGTAAGTTAACAGAATCAATTAAGTAATCACCTTCCTTTAGAATGTGATCCCTAAACCACTTATTTTAGACATCAGTTAGACTGACTAATCCTAATCCGGTACAACTTTTAGAATTTTTTGTCTTAATGAGCTCGAGTATCCTTAGGGGCCAACGTCGAATTGATTTTAAAAACTAAAGGCTTAGGTTAATGCAATATGATAGTTTGTGGTTTTTGGGCTAAGGATGATCAAATTTCCAACTTATCTTGTTTAATTGGATTTAGTACCCTTAAAGTATCTTATGAAGATGAGATGCAAAAAGTCAAGATGTCTAAGTAAAGTAAGATAATCAAACTTAAATTAATTAATTTTACTTGTTAAGTTTTGTGATTAGGTTTCTAACCCGCTAAATAGCTTATGCGGTGTTAGTGTAATTTTTTAAAAATTTCTATAAATTATTTTTATAAATTTTATTTTTATATTTTTTTAAATTTTTAAATTTTTTATTAATTTTTTAAAGCAACTAAATCATGATTTTCAGCAACGGCATCAAAATTTGATCACTATCATAGGCAGTCAAAAATAAAATATAACTCATAACTATATAGATAGGATGAGTCAGGATCATATTCTCAGGGATTATGTTAATTATATTTAAATTATAAATTAAAAATAAAATTAAAATTAATTAAAAGTTGATTAATTAAAAGACTACTTAAATTAATTAAGAGAGTAAATTAAATAGTAAATTAATTAAAAAAGGAGTTGCAAGTATGGAGATAGATTTTCAAGATCTTAATTGATCTCTTATCTGATAGCTGGTATTCTTTTTAATATGCTATAATTGATATCTAATCAATAAAGATATAATCTATCTTAGAGAGCACGATCTATACTCTTGGATCATAGCCTATTTTTTAAAGTTATAGGCTAGTCTAAATTAAATTAGATATAATAAAAATAATTAATCTTAATATAATTTATGTTAAGAGCACGAACCGTACCCATAGATCATGGCTCATCCTAATAATCATAAACTATTCTAGATCAATTTTATAAAGATATAATAATTTTATAAATAAAAATAATTTTATTATAAATTAAAAAGAAATATAAAAGATAAAAAATAAAAAATATCATCAAATAAGGTCATAATGATCTCTTGAGAATAAGTCAATTAGCCAAACATTGAGAAGCTTCTCGCTAAAATCTTCATCCTTGGAGCTTTGTAGAAGATCCTGGACAGTAGCTGGTTGTAGAAATCAAGAGCAGAAGAGGAGTTTTGATGGAGAAATTAGAGAATTTTATGGTTTGTTGAAGAAAAAAAGAGAAAAGCTTGAAGAAAGAAGAGTTTGAGAGAGAGGAATAGGGAGAGAAAGAGAGAGAGTTTTAGGTCAAAAGAGGGCTTTGGAGAGCTGATGGCTCGTTAGATCTTCGGGGAGGGCTTTTCACAAGGAAAAATCAAAGGAATTTGAGTTAAAAATAGATAAAAATCAAAAAAAAAAGTTTGGATCGAATTCTACTCCTTGTGATGCTTTTCAGCCATCAGATCGGATTCAAATGGTCTAAATTTGGTCAAAATATCCCTTATATATCTTAATCAGGACCTTGATTGATTACTAGCCATTGGATTGACTGATTAGGCAATTCAGGACCATTGAATGGTGCTTTAATTCTCCTGAATCGAGTTGGATGACTCTCCTAGCCATTGGATCTTCACCGACATGATTACTAGTAGTCTGATTGTGCAAAAAGGGGCTAATGCTGTTCAAATCAAACTGGGAATCTGCCCTCACTATTGGATCTCAAGTAGGATGAACACAGACCATCCCATGGTGCAAATCCTATGCCTGTAGACCATGTAAATCAACCGCACTGAAGATCTCTACCAATCGCATTGTGCCACGCCAGTTGAATTTACTAAAATACCTTATGCACCACAATTTTTTATGGTAGGCTCGTTAAGCGTCTGTTGTCCAGAGGTAGCAACCTAAGAAGGCGGGGGGGGGGATGAATTGGGTTTATAAAAAATGTTTGCCTAAATTTGTATTCTAAATAAATATGTGCTTTACTTTAATTAATTTAGCTTGATATGATTATGTAGTGGATGCAGCGGAATTAAATGTGTATTAAACTATGCAAGAATTATGGCTAAGCTAAATAAGTAGTAATACAAATAAAGTAAGAAATAAAGATAAGTAAAGCAAGAAAGTGAAGAATACAATCACAAACACTTAAAGTTTATAGTGATTCAGAGCAACTTACTCCTACATCCACTCTCTAATCTTCTCTTAGGATTTCCACTATAATCTTTCCATGATAACGATGTGTTTGTTTTCACGAGCTCCCAAATAAAATCGAGTTGGTTTTCTAGGCTCACCAATCAAAACCTAATACCATTAGTTTTTCCAGGCTCACTAACAACTCAGTTGATTTTCAATAGGAGCACCAATCATAACCTTTATAATGTCCAATTTTGGGCTTGGACTGGTTTAATCCCCAAGTTTCTTTCTTCCAAAGAAACTTGTAAAGAAATAAAAAATACAAGTATAAGTTTCAGCACAAAATAGAAAATAAAATTTGAACTCTTTGAAGCTTGAAGAAGTTGCTGTTAGATTGTTCAAATAATGCTTCAACTTCTTTTCTTAATGCTTGAGAGGATGTAAAAGATGATGGAGATAGATCCTCTTGAAAGCCCTCTGATTTAGAAGCTTGATTCCTCTCTATTCTCTCTCTTTTCAATGATATTTAATATTCCCTCCAAGAAATGATGGTTTCTCTTTCAGATCCTCTTGGCTTCTTTTTCAATTTAATCTCTAACCTTTTATACCTTTAATCAATACTGAAGGATGAGTAGTAGCCATTTAGAGCCATTGGAGAGCTTTTATTGGGTATTGAATGTATCAACAATGGGCAGAAAAACTAGTCGTTATAGGATTTTTCATCATAGGGGGTGCCCTATGGATCGCCCCTTTTTCCATGGGGCACCCCATGGGTCGCTCCTTTTGCAACAGGCAAGAAAACTATTTTTTGTTCTGCACTCAAGACTTATAGGGGATGACCTAGGGGTCACCCCTTTTCATAGGATGACCCAGGGGTTGCCTCTTTTCA
This sequence comes from Cocos nucifera, assembly GCA_006176705.1. Taxonomy (NCBI): domain Eukaryota; kingdom Viridiplantae; phylum Streptophyta; class Magnoliopsida; order Arecales; family Arecaceae; genus Cocos; species Cocos nucifera. Next base: position 132,360 of record QRFJ01000301.1, read on the forward strand.
GCATGCCACTCCCAGCCTTGCGTGCCATCATGCCAAATCAAAAAAAGATGACCTAGGAGTCGCCTCCTTTTGTCCAAACTTATTTTTCTTCATTTTTTGACTTCCGAATCTTTCCAAATTGCCTCTAAAAGTTTCAAATTCTTCTCTAATACTCTTGAAGCTTCCAAAAAATATTGTCTTGATCTCCAACTTGATGAAATAATACTTTTGACTTTCTTTAGGTATTTTTATCAATTTAACTTCTGAAATCTTTCAAATTGTCTCTAAAGATTCCAAAATATTCTCTAATGCTCTTGAGGCTTCCGAAAAATATTTTCTTGATCTCTAACTAGGTAAAATTATGATTTTGCCCTTCTTCAAGCATCTTTATCAATTCAACTTTTTTGAAGCTCTTGACTTGGTGATTTTTATGTGGATCTTTTCTTGAATTAATTTCTTCAATTTGAATACCTGGAAAGACCTACATCCACTCTTAAAATATATGGTTAAATACTTAAACACTCAAAGTTTGGCGATCATCAAAATCAATCATGGGGTCAACAATCTCCTCCTTTTTAATGATGGCAAAACTTTGAGTATATGCATAGAAATAAATTTAATGTATTTCAATAAATTGGCTAGTATAAATCATGAAGTGATAATATACACAAATATAAATGCACACTTAATAAAGGCTCCTATTTAACTTAAATTCAGATTCATAGATTTTAAAAAACTTTCAATAAGCCCCATGAAATGTATTATAGGCTCAAGCATAGCATATACTCAACAAATCTTCTCCCCTTTTTGACAACATCAAAAAGCTTATGAGAAGGATCTAAGATTTATCATGAAAATCAATACATTTTGAGTCAAAATTGATTTAGAAAATTAATTCAAACAAATCACTCCCCTTTGAAAACTTGGCTTTTGATTCAAAAAATGTCTTGAAATTTTAGAAATTAAATTATCAAGGATTTGAATTAAGCATAACATTTAATTCAAAATTTATTCTCTTCTTTTCTAAAGAAATTTATTCTTATAGGAAGAAATAAGAAATATCATCAAAATCAATCAAAATTTAGATAAATATATCAAATTTAGAAAATTTTAATTTAAATTTAAGAGGATATCAAATTTGAACTTCACAGGATATTTTATATGAAAGGTAAGCATGTTTGACATCAAATTCATATTAATGTCACACTCTCTCTTTCTAAAATATTTAAATATTGATTTTATCAAGATATTTGAGGGATAGAATTTTTTTAAAGATGTTTTAGCATAATTGATACCAAGTAAAGTATGTCCAAATCCATAATTCTATTTGATATCGTTCCGCTCTCCACTTTTGAAAGTATCAAAAAACTCATGAGAAGGATTAAGAAAAATCATCAAAATCAATAAGATGTAAGAGTATTTCAAATAAGAGATACATCAAATTAAAGTCAAATGAATTATTTTCCTTTTAAAAACTTATCTTTTGATTTAAAATATATTTAAAACATCACTTCTCTTTCAAAAATTAGCTTGAATTCAAATATCAAAGACTCTTCCCTTTTTTGAATGAGTATGATCTTTTTAATTAGATTTTCAAATATGCACTTTTAAGCTTTAAGAGGAATAAAACTTTTCAAAAGATTTGATTATAAAATCAAGCATAATATATACTTTAATATTCAATCTTTTCTTTTTCTAAGAAATATCAATCAATTAAGTTTGAAAAAGGTATGTATCAAAAATATATTGAGCAAGTCAACGATAGTATTAGAGCAAAAATAATTTTACAGTGATTTCTAAATGTACATCAAAAGTTTTGTATTATATTTAGATTTTTAAATGAGTTTTAAAATTAGAAGTATGTATCAAAATTAATTTATTTGTAGTAAGAATATGTTTCAAATTTAATTTAACTTCAAAATTATTGAGTTCATGCAAATCAGCAGATGAATAATATCTAAATTCATAAATAATTTTTGATAATGGAAATCAATTTATTCGTCTGATACTATTTCAAATTAAGTAAATTAAATTTAATAACCATATGTAAGTATAATTAGAGAAAAACTATAAGGTACTTGATTGAGAGTCTAAAATCAATTAAAGCAAAGCTCAAAATGAGAAAATTTTAAGATAAATGCTTGAGAATTTAAAATCAATATTAATTTATTAATATTTATAATTAAATTTAAATTAGTTAACTTAATCAATATCTCTCTTTTTGAATATTAGAAAATTCATCACATGATATTTTCTCCTCCTTACTTTTGCAAACAAAGCTATTTTAAAATTAAATAAAATTTTAAGAGAACAAGTATCAATTGAGTGAATTAAGTATCAATTATGCATTCAATTCAAATAAACATAGAATTCACTCATGTAGAAACTAAATTTTTTAAAAATTTATTTTTTATTTACTTTAAAAGATGTTTACATTGATAACAATCCATTAAAAATTCAAAAGTATGCCATGTAGATGTACTTCTCAATTTTAATTAATAAGAACTTTAGGCTATAAAAATTTGAATAATATAGTCTTGAAAATACCTCTCTTCACTTTGATATTAAAGTAAATCATTCAAACATGTATCATAAGGATTTATCTCAAATGTTATAATAATAAGAATATAGTCATAGAAATTCAAATTTGAGACAAAGCAACTATTCTTTTATCTTGATATAAATTATGATATCAATTATGATAGATTTTTGAGAATTGCTTGTTTGTACTATTTGAAAGAAGTTCTTATTTGTTTCTTTGAGCTTTATAAGTCTAAGATGGATAGATTCTTCCAAAACTAGAAATTTGAATAAATCATTTAAAGCAAATCATAAAGGGGTTTGTTTGATATTTTTCTTTTGAAAAATATCTCTTTCTTTTTTTAAGTAGTATTAATCAATTTGAAGTATAAAGATACTAATCTTATAATTTATTCAAGATATAATGTCAAAAATATCTTCATGCAAACTAGATTATACGCAAGGATGTTTTCTTCTATTTGTCAAAGATAAAGCAATAGAATACAAGATAATAATGATCTATGTGATATCAATCACTGAAGTTTTTGATCGAAAAAGATGAATCAATTAAATTTAGATCAAATAATTTTGATAAGTTAATTTGAATTGACATCAACAGATCATGCAAAATAAATTATAGAGAGATATTCTATTTAAACTTAAATCTTTTCTTTCTTAAGAAATATTATTTAATTAAGTTCAAAAAAGATATAAAATTCTTGATTTTATCTCAAATGATATCATATAAATGATACAAAACTAGATTTGATACAAAATTTTTTTTTCTTTTTGTCAAAAGATAATGCGATGGAATTGAAGGAAGAAATAGACTTTTTAATACAAATTGATTCCAATTGAACTAAAATTTATATTAAATAATAATTTTATTTTTTTTGAAAATTTGATACCACTAAAAGGTTAGAGAAGATTAACTTTCAAATTTATCTATTGAAGGTAAGTTCTACTTGATATTGATTTTATAAATCAAAGCCAATTTCGATATTCTATTTGATACAATTATAAAAATAATTCTTTCTATATTAATTTTAGATACTAATTATTTAAAAATCAAACTGAATAATTTGTTTGAAAATTTTCATGATATCAATAGAATGAAATTCAGATCAATTTGCAAATTCAGCTTGAAATAGCAACTTTCCAAAAAATAATTTAAAACCAATTATTTTAGTTTTGAAGTGATAAAGCTACATTGATTCAAATCAAATAATTTTAAAAATTTAAAATGATAAATTAATTTAAATTGATGTCAGTAATTTATTAAAGTCAAATTATGAATAGGTTTTCTATTATTCTTTGAAAGGTCATTTCATCCATAGCAAGATATATAAAGAAGAGCATATTAATTTAAAAATCAAAACATTCAATTATTACAAGCATCAAAATCAATTATTCTTATCAAAATATAAAAAAAATCATCATATACATATATATTAATAAATTATTAAAGTCAATATATTCAATAAAATAATTATTGATGGTGTGATGTAAGAAAGATCTAAAGTTTACCGATCATCATCCATCCTAGTTCATTTTCAAGGCATCCATTTAAAGAATTTTTCTTATTTTATTTTATTAAATTCTTGGTATACCTCCAAAATCAGTTTATAATTTTTGGTACCCAACCTTTCTTGAATCCATTGAAGTTAGTGCTCAAGATTCCTCTTAGAATCCAAATTTGTTTAATAGATATTTGCCCATTACTTTTAACATTACATTTAGAAATTTTATGGCCAACTTTATTGCATTTAAAGCACTTAAATGAATGATTCTTAGTTGAAGCTTTGTTGAACATGTTTTTGACAACTTTTTATTTTCTCAATGAATTATAGCCAATTTTAGATTTATTAAAAATAGCCCTTTGATTGTTTAATATAACTTGAAGTTTTTGAGATCCAATTATAAACTTTTCAATCATGAACTTCAAGCTTTCAATCTCTTTCTTTAGTTTAATATTTTCTTCCAATTTTTCTTTTAAAATTTACTTTTTTCTTTAGTAGAAAATCTTAGTTTATTAAGTTCTTCTTTCAACTTAAGATTTTCTTCAATCATATTTTTAGATTTTAAAAATCTTTCTTTTTTTTTTCAACTAAAAATTTTTTAGATTTAACTATATTATCCCTTTCATTATTTGTAGTTTTAATTTATTTCAAGAATTTTTTTTTTCTTTGGCCATGTTTTTCATATTTTTCAAAAGATCTTTTTTTTCACTCAAAATCTTGTTTTTTTGTTCAGCCAAAGAAAGATTAGATTTTTAAGTTCTTTATTTTGTAGCCTTACCTTCTTATGTTAATCCATTAACTCATTGAAGGCTTAATATAATTCATTAAAAGTAAATTGAGAGGAGTATTCATGACATACCTTGTTATTTTGAGCCATGAGGCAACAACTTGCTATACCTTCCTTCTCTTTATCATTCTTTTCTTCTTTGTTTTGCTCCCCCTTAATCAATGCTTTCATTTTCTTTTATTTTTTTTTTCTTCATTTTATTTTCATCCTCATGATCCATGAGGTATAAGTTGGGGTGAGTTTTCTTCTCTTCATAGGAGCTTGATTTTTCTTTTTGATTTGCTCTCTCATAAGTTATTTTCAATTTCTTCCATATTTGATTTGCTGAAATATATGAAGAAATTGCATTAAATACATTTATGTCTAATGAACAATAAAGCATGTTCATGATCTTAGCATTTGGTGCATTGATTCTTTATCAACAAATGATGCATCGTGAAAGAGCAAGGATGGTTCTCCTAAGGCTTGGAAGATCATGGAGTCAAGATGATGGATCCTAGAGGCTTGGATCGACTGAAGTTGTATCAACTGAGAAGGAGGACTGATGCACTGTCGAGCTGGCTTGGATACAGATCGAGCCGGCTCGGTATGAGATCAAGCCAGCTCAAGCTAAAATCGAGCCGACTCTCTCAGACAAATAGAAAACATATTTTTGATAATCTATGACTTGGCAGGTGGCCGAGCCGGCTCGAGTGTTCAACGAACCAGCTCGGATAGGAGAACAAATGAGCATGAGTTTTTATGTTTGGTCTTGGATTGAATCTAATTCTAGGAATCTTAAGGCCTAAGTTGAGATATCTTAAGGTGGATAACTTATGTATAGGACTGGGTCTTTAGTCCTAGGGATGAGAGCATATAAGACATGTGCTTGGGTGAGTGCTTTTTTATATTAGTTAGCCTAGGAGAGTTTTTTAGGGCTGTGTCATGTTGACTCAAGGCTTTTATATATACTTTGTATATGTAATATTTTTGAAAAGAAGAGAATAGAAATTTCTTTTCTCCCTGAAAACCCTACTCCTCTCTCTCTGGATTTGATGTTCATCCTTCTCTTAGTGTCTATTCATCAGGGCTACTACCTCCTTTTGGTTAGAAGTTTTGGATGCTAATTCTAGATCTTCTAATCTCCAGTGAATCAATCATTATAATTGATATCAGAGCTTGGATCATGTGGAGGAAGAAGAAGATCGCAGAAGGAAGAGATCTATAGAGGTTGAAGTTTCAGCGAGATCCTATCTAGGTATTTCTTATCTATCTTGGTAATTTTGCTATTGTGTGACTTGGATCCGGTCATGGAAAGTAGCATAAAGATAGATTTTGAGAAATTTGATGGAAAAGAGAGCTTTTTCATATGAAAAGTTCGTGTAGAGGATCTTCTTATATAGCATGAATTAGAACAAGCTTTGAAGAATAGGCCGGAAGGGATGATAGATCGACAATAGATGTTGATGGAGAAATGGGCATGTTTTGCGATTAGAGGGTGTTTGGCAGACTCAGCCCTCTATTCGGTGCTGGAAGAGAAAATCTCTAAAGGACTTTGGTCAAAGTTGTAGGATCTTTACATGGAAAAGAATATGTGCAACAAACTTATGTTGAAGAAGAGACTGTACAGCCTTCGCATGGTTGAAGGTGGAGATGTCCTCAGTCACATATAGTTGTTTGATCAAGTGAGCAATGAATTGCTGAATATTGGAGTAAAGGTGGAGGAGGAAGATAAATCGTTGCTATTACTTTATTCACTGCCCCCTTCCTATGATCCGCTGGTTACGATACTACTCTATGAAAAAGAGATACTGTACTATCAAGACATTGTCTCAGTGCTGCGCACAAATAAGCAGAGAGAGAAGATGACTAAGGATGGCGTTCCCCATGAGGATTTGACTGTAGGGGAGATATCTAAAAGAGGAAGGGTAAGAGGAAAATCAAGGGGGCGATCAAAGTCCCAAAAAGGTAGAAAATAAGTAAAGTGTTACAAGTGCAATGAGATCAGGCATTTTTGTTATGATTGCCTGCAGTTGAAGAATCAAAAGAAAAAAAATGAAGGATCAGATTCTCTGAGTACAGTTGCTAATTAGGAGGTGGAGAATGACCTCTTGATGGTGTTGGATGGTCACAGGCAAAGTACAGAAGTTTGAATCTTGGATTCAGCCTATTCGTATCACTACACCCTAAACTAGTCTTAGTTTTCTACATACACTAAGATTGATGAGGGAAGTGTGACACTTGGTGATAATCACCCTTATAAGGTCGCTGGTATTGGGATAATTAGTGTGAGGATGTTTGATGGGATGGTGTAGACTCTCATGAATGTGAAGCATATCCTAGAGCTAAAGAAGAATCTTGTGTCATTGGGCTACCTGGAGTAGTGCAGCTATAGCCGGGTGGTGTTGAGGATTGCTCCAACATGTCAAAGAAAGCTTAGGGGCTGATAGAAGGGTTCGTGGATGCTGATTTTGATGGAGATGTGGACACTCGGTGTTCGATAATAGGATTCATATTTTGCTCAAATGGAGGTTTCATTTCATGGAGATCATGCTTGCAACCCATCATGGCCTTATCCACTACTGAGGCAGAGTACATCGATATTACAGAAGCCACAAAAGAGGCTTTATGGATGAAGGAATTGACGTTGGAGATGGGCCTTGCTCATAAGGTCGTTAAGGTGCACTGCGACAACTAGAGTGCACTGTTACTTGCTCAGAATTCAGTCTACCATGTAAGGACGATGCGCATTGAGATCAGGTACCACCGAATTAGAGAGCTTATGAAGGATGGTGAGGTGGAGCTGGTAAAGATTCATACCAAGGAGAATCCAGTTGATGCATTGATAAAGATTCTTCCATGGGACAGCTTTCACAGATGTATGGCACTGATGCATTTGATGGACAAGAAGGAGTTGCTCCAATTCTTGGGGCACCAAGGTGGAGATTGAAAGATCAAGGATAGTTCTCCCAAGGCTTGGGAGATCATGAAGGATTCAAGATGGTGGCTCTTGGAGGCTTGGATCGACTGAAGTTGTATCAACTGAGGAGGGCTGATACATTATCGAGCTGGCCCAGATACAGGTCGAGCCAACTCGGGATGAGATCGAACCGGCTCGAGCCAAAATCAAGCCAGCTCTCTCAGACAAATAAAAAGCATGTTTTCAATAATCTATTGCTTGGCAGGCGGTCGAGCTGGCTTGAGTGTTTGACTAGCCAACTCGGATAGGCGGACAGATGAGCACGAGTTTTCATGTTTGGTCTTAGATTGAATCTAATCCAAGAGGTCTTAAGGCCTAAGTTGAGAGGTCTTAAGGTGGCTAACTTATGTATAGGGTTGGATCTTTAGTCCTAAGGATAAGAGCATACAAGACATGGGCTTGGGTGAGTGCTTTCTTATATGAGTTAGCCCAGGAGAGTTTTTTAGGACTGAGTCATGTCAACTCAGGGCTTTTATATATACTTTGTATATATAATATTTTTAACAAGAAGAGAATAGAAATCTCTTTTCTCCCTAAAAATTCTACTCCTCTCTCTCTGGATTTGTCGTTCATCCTTCTCTTGGTGTCTATTCATCAGGACTGCCGCCTCCTTCTGGTTAGAAGTTTTGGGTGCTGATTCTAGATCTTCTAATCTCCAGTGAATCGATCATTACACATTGTGTGTATGAGGACCATTGACTATGAAGACTATAATCTTTCATAGATTATAATCATGTCTTTGAATGAAGATTTTTATTCTAGCTTTCTAATAAGTATAATTTGAGCTATCAAATAGTGGAGGTCGATCAATAGAATGGCTTTCATTAAAAAAAGATTCTATTTTGGGTTGTCAAGATCTTTAGCTCTTGATGGTTAGATCAATAATTAATAATAGAGTACCTACTCTGATACCACTTGTTGTCCAGAGTAGCAATCCAAGAGAGGGGGTGAATTGGGTTTATAAAAAATATTTTTTCAAATTTGTATTCTAAACAAATATGTGCTTTACTTTAATTAATTCAGTTTGATATGATTATGTAGTATATGTAGTAGAATCAAATGTGTATTAAACTATGCAAGAATTATGGCTAAGCTAAACAAATAGTAATATAAATAAAACAAGAAATAAAGATAAGTAAAGCAAGAAAGTAAAGAACATAATTATAAATACTTAAAATTTATAGTGGTTCGGAGCAATCCGCTCCTACGTCCACTCTCCAAGCTTTCCTTGGGATTTTCACTGTAATCTTTTTTTGGTTAGAATATGTTTATTTTCATGAGCTCACAAACAAAATCTAGTTGGTTTTCTGGGCTCACTAACCAAAACCTAACATCATTAGTTTTTTTGGGCTCACTAATAACCCAGTTGGTTTTCAATAGGAACACCAACCATAACCTTTACAACATTCAATTTTGGGCTTGGACGGGCCTAATCTCTAAGTTTTTTCTCCAAAAAAACTTGTAAAGAAATCAAAAATACAAGTATAACTTTCAGCACAAAATAGAAAATAAAAATTAGAACTCTTTGAAGCTTGAAGAAGTTGTTATTGGATTGATCAAATGATGCTTCAACTTCTCTTCTTGATCCTTGAGAGGATGTGAAAGATGATGGGGATAGATCCTCTTGAAAGTCCTCTGATTTAGAAGTTTGATTCCTCTCTATTCTCCCTCTTTTCAATGATCTTCAATTTTTCCTCCAAGAAATGATGGTTTCTCTTTCAAATCCTCTTGGCTTCTTTTTCAATTTAATCTCTAGCCTTTTATACCTTTAATCAATGCTGGAGGTTGAGTAGTAGCCGTTTAGAGCCATTGGAGAGCTTTCATTGGACATTAAATGCATTAACAATGGGCTAAAAAATTAGCTGTTATAGAATTTTTCATCGTAGAGGGCGCCCTATGGGTTGCTTCTTTTTTCATGAGATGCCCCATAGGTCGCCCCTTTTGTAACAGGCAAGAAAACTATTTTCTATTTTGCAATCAAAACCTGCAAGGGATGACCCAAGGATCACCCCTTTTTCATAGGATGACCCAGGGGTTGCCTCTTTTCAGCATGCCATTCCCAACCTTGCATGCCATCATGGCAAATCAAAAAGGGAAGACCTAGGGGTCGCCCCCTTTTGCCTAAACTTATTTTTCTTCATTTTTTGACTTTTGAATCTTTTCAAATTGCCTCCAAAAGTTTCAAATTCTTCTCTAATATTTTTAAAGCTTCCAAAAAATATTATCTTGATCTCCAGCTTGATGAAATAATAGCTTTAACCTTCTCCAAGTATCTTTTTCAATTCAACTTCTGAAATCTTCCAAATTGCCTCTAGAGGTTCCAAAATATTCTCTAATGCTCTTGAGGCTTTCGAAAAGTATTTTCTTGATCTCCAACTTGGTGAAATTATGATTTTGTCATTCTTTAAACATCTTTATCAATTCAACTTTTTTGAAGCTCTTGACTTGGTGATTTTTGTGTAGATCTTTTCTTGGATTAGTTTTTTTAATTTGAATACCTGGAAAGACCTACATCCACTCTTGAAACATATGGTTAAATACTTAAATATTTAAAATTTGACAATCATCAAAATCAATCATGGGGTTGATAGGGTCCATGATGGATCGAACACTATAGTTGTCCACCATGGACTGCATGGTTTTTGACATCAGGGTGACGTCATGGCTAAAAAGGAAGTAGGCCGGGCATGTGGGCTTGCTTCGCTTAGGCTATTGCGGGCCATGGGACCGGTCGGTGCTCATTGGCCTATTACTATGCTGGACCAGGTCGAGCGGCTGGTCTAGTTTAGTGCGCTGGACCGAGCCGATTCTTTTTTTTTCTTTTTTTATTTCTTTTTCCTTTGAATGCTTGTTTTGAGTCCAATTTAGGTCCGATTTACTCCAAATTTCTTTCATTGCTACCCATAAATCAAGCTCTTTTCATCCATAATCCATTTTTCTATAAAAGATAAAATAAAATATTATTTTTTATAGAATAAAAATAAATAAATTAATAAATTAATACTTTTATATATAAATGTATGTTATGTACTCATCAATTGTCACGGTTGTCCATTGTTTATAATAAATGTGACCTCTATTGGCCTTTAGCCATAGATGGTTATCATTTATCTATAAAAAAAGATTATTATGATATCATTATGAATGATATTATAATAATATATGAATAATAAAGAAATGATATTTAACATTCACACCATTTGCTAAGTGTAATGTACATATTTAAAAATATTCCAAGTTAGATAATATCACGAATATCTACCTTTGGTATTATAGGCTTAGTCATAATAACAATAACAGGATACATAGGTTAGCTCGAGAGAAAAATCTCGACATCAATGATTGTGAATCATTAATAACCTATAAGTCTTAACTTCTTGGAAAGATGATAAAGTCATCTTTTACTAAGAAAGATGAAAAAACTGATGAAGTTATAAGTCTCATACATAGTGATGTATGTGGATCTATGAACTCAAGTGCTAAAGAAGGATATCAATATTTCATTATGAATGCAGACGACCTATTTAGGTATGGACACATCTAACCTGAATTTTTTAAAATGTTCAAATGATTCCATAATAAAATAAAAAAATAAACAAAAAAAGGTACTAGTATTGGAAATTATGTCTCAAAACCAGTCATCAGTCTGTTGATAGTTGTGCTACTTTGTACTTGTAAATAATTTATTATTAAATAAAATATTATTCTAACTTTTCATCATAAATTCTACATCTTCTAATGAACTTCTATTATGATGAAGTCCTTAAGGCTATTTAGTTTCGATAAAGAGAGAATTTATCAATTAGTCCTTAAACTGTTCACGATCAACTGATACGTTGTTAATCAGGATGACAACATTTATCGAGTATAAATTATTGTATGTCATATAGATTGATTGTCCTCTTAACCAAGGAGTGTGGAGATACTGGTGTGCCATATAGATAAGATGTAAGGATACATCATCACTAAATGTGATCAACTTTAGAGCATTCTGCTCTCGAGAATTGCTCTGATGGGATATGGGTATAAGTATCCCTTAGACTTGAGATCACCATGGTGGCTTGCAAGCAACTCACTGTGCTTTGGTATCAGACTATCTGAATTTTTAATTTAGTGATAGAAGGTTTCTGGACATATTCAAGTACTTGTAAAATTGGTGTATGATCAAGATGAGATTGACCACTCCAAGAGTTTGAAGAAAATGCATCACTGTATTTTAATTTAGCAAAACCTTGGTCAGAATAATTTATGAGATGGATTTGGTATTTTGAAATATAATGTGGATGACCTAATCAAGGTTGACAATTAAACTCTAAGTTATCCTATGAGTATTTTGGTAAAGAGGACAAATTATATGGAAACTATATCCACATGGGTTCTAAGAGTATTGCTTTACACATTCAACCTATCCGACCGTCGGATATTATTGCTAGATGATCACTTTGATTGATATAGAAATTTATTCCTATGTTACTGACTTAAGTTTGAATTAATGGAGTCACATACATAAAAGATCTCAATCTGATTGGATGGTTGATCAACGATTTAGAATCGTTCTTAGGTCAAACAATCAATATGATTGATGTTTGACCTAGTGCAAGTATTGTAGGAGGATCGATTAGCAATTGAATTGCTAATTAGCTTAATTTGATTAAGTCAGAAGATTAAGATTAAGTCTAGTTAAATATGATTTAATTAGATTTGGTTTGGACATGATTGGATCAAGTTTAATTAATTTATTGGATGAGCCAATTGCAAGAAAGAACAAGTCCTAGTTCAATTAGGACTTGTATGCACCCAATTTCTAATTTCATTAGAAATTAAATTAGAATTAAATATAATTTAAAATAATTTAATTAGACTCTTAGTTAGAATAAGAGTTATTCTAATTGGGTTGAATTAATTTTGATTTAATTTGATTGAAAGATCAAGTTTGACCAAGTCAAAATTGGAAAGTCCTAGTGTGACTAGGACTTCTCTTCCTTGCACCATCTTAATCCCAATGCTCCCATGCCATTTCTTTTAAGGTTTTTGCATGAAACTCCTCATGTCCTAGGGTATCACACATGCCCCCTTGCTCCCCTTCTCTCTTACATGGTACTTGGTTGCGGACCAAGTCAAAGAAGGAAGTTAGTTTCTAATTTGAAATTCTATTGGATAGAATTTTAGAAAACTTAAACTCCTTCCTTGTGGCACTACCCTATTAGAATTTCTTTGGAATTTTTGGTGGAAAAGGGGCATGTTTTGTGCAACAAAATAAGGTGGTCCATGGCTGGAAAAAAGGAGGGGCGCCCAAGTGTTGGGCACCCTATATCTTGCTTTATTTGAACATACCTTGCTAGGTTTTTGACCTAAACAAGGATTATTCCATATCTCTCTATAAAATAGAACTTTGGTTATGGTTTTTTTGGAAGTTCTAGATTTGAGAGAGAGCTATTAGAGAATGGGAAAAGCTTGGGAGAGAAAGCTTTGGGCATGGGGTTTTGTGGAGACACTAATCCAAGTGTCTTGGTGAGAGAAATAAGGATGAAGAAGAAGGGTTCTTCTTCTAGGGTTTCTCTTTTACCTCTTTCTCCTCTTTTTTATGAGTTTTTGAGAGGTGTATCTTCTTCACAAATCTTCTTCCTTCTCTTTTGAATATTGGAGGGTCCAAGAATTTAGGAAGGAGGTTCTAGATCAGCCATCAAAGAAAGATCAGCGTAGTACTAGCATGCTATGCTGATTTTCTATCATCAGACTTCGGATCTTGCATCGAGGCCTTATGTGGATAACCTATAGAGGCTGGATATGTGTGCGGCTTAGAGCAATAACCTCAGCCTTAGATCAGCAAGTTAAGGAATCCAACTTGCAAAGGTAAGGGTGATACGATCTCCCTTTCTCTTATCTAGATTTGATCTAGTATTGCTTTGATGTTGATTTGATCAACATCATCCTTTCTTATTTTTAGTTTTAGATTTAATAGCATGCCTAAATCATGTTATAGGATCCTAAATCTAGGGTTCTTTCATGTTTTACTATGAATTAATATGATTAGTTCATCTCTTCCACTGCATGTTTTTGAAAAAGTTTCAAAATCTAATCATAAAATTCTAGATTTGTTTTCTTCAATTGGTATTAGAGCATAGGTTCTTTATTATAAGATTTTTTCATATTTAGATTAGATCTAAATTATAATCTATTATTTAAATCTAAAATTAAAAAATAGATCATATGAACTGATTTATATGGTTGTCCTGCTGTAAGGTTTATCACTTATAGTGTAAAGATTGTCCTAGTTCGTATAGATTTAATGTAAATCATAAATTTATTAGATGTGATATAGATTTATTTATAATTTATTAAATTTAAAATTATTTAAATCTAAAAATATATATTTTAGATTGTATGGATTGATCTTATAAGGTTGTCCTGTTGTAAGGTTTATCCCTTATAGTGAAAAGATTATCCTAGTATGTACTGATCTAAAATCCTAATCATAAAATTTTAGATTAGATCAAAAAAATTTTATGATTTGATTGAAAATATTTTAATCTATTTTTTATCATCATAAATATGTTAGATTTGATCTAAGGTGATTTATGATAGATCAGTATTAAAATTATTTCAATCTTGAATTACATGAATATATTTAGATTAGATCTAAAGTAGATTCATGTTTTTATTATTTGCATATTGATTATGAATCAAACATGTAACTGATTGGTAGAACCATATTGTAAAAATATTTTATAAATATAAAAATTATTTTTGAAATGTCGAACCCCAATCCTCAGCCTAAAACTTAATTAAGAATTAAGAATTGTTTGTCTAGAATCTAAGATTGTGAATTAAAGATCCTAAGACACAAATTAGAACACTTGGGTTAATGGATTAGTAGAAATTAGATCCATTAATTGGGTTAGACCTAAGGTTAGATTAAAGAATGAACTTAATTAGAGAATTAACTAAATATAATCAATAGTTGTCTTAGATTAGGTCAAGGATTCTCTAGATCAATTACAATAGTTATAGTTGGTCAAGTTCATGTCTTTAACGAGAACCAAGATGGACTTGATTCTTGGCTACGTGGTCTAGCATGAACTGTTAGTTTGATCCAATTGAAACTAATTAACTAGTTGATATCTAAGGTAAGTCTGGCAATTCAGACCGATAGTTTTTAATTGATAGCTTGCTTATCTGACCATTTATGATAGTGTCTAATGCAAGCTTTGGCAGATCCTCCCATTGATCTTACTTATCTAGTCTTCTTGGTAAAATTATATTTTGATTAGATCACTTGACAAATCGATCTGACCCATGTTAGCTAGATAAATAGTGTGACTGATTTAGGTGCTCCTAGACTAGCTTATCAAAAGTCTTCCTTAATCTGACTTGGTAAAGTTAATGAGAGGATCATGATTAGCTGGTTTCTCTAACTCTCTCTAAATTAAATTAATTAAATTTTCTAAAATTATTAGATATTTAAAATAAAATAGTTATGGTGATAACTAGATCATAGTCTTCCATTAAGTGGATGATAATGGATCTATTAGTTGGATAATAATTGGAGGCCTAAAGACCTGGTGCTTATTGGCTAATGAAATTATCATTCATAATATGATTTCTTGACCACATCTCTTAGAATGGTGGTAAGGTTGATCAACCAAAGTTGGGATTAATCACTCATTGGTTAGATGGACCAAGTATGGTTATGTTAATGGTTAGACCTAACTGGATCTTTTTAGTGGAGGCCAAAGCCTACTGATTAGGGATTGGAGCAAAATTAAAATACTATAAATTATTTAGAAAAATAATTGATTATAAACATATTCTTAGATATACATGGATTGATCAACCAAAGTTGGGCTTGTGTACCATCTACGTGGATTCTAGTATACACTAAGAAATTAGGATAATTTTTCAAATTGGAGGTAAAGGCTACCAATTCGAATAAAATAGTGGGATAACCTTTTGGTTAAAGTTCAAATCTTTAGGTTTAATAAATCATTTACTAATTAGGTTTTGATTTTTCTTTGTACAATTATGGCTACTTTTCTGTCGTTTCAATTATTATTGGACAATGACAAGCTGGTGGGACCTAACTTTGATAGTTGGTACCATACGTTGAAGATTGTCTTAAAGCATGAGCGGATCATGTACATCTTGATAGATCCGACACCTGAGGAGCCAACTGTAAATGCATGTGGGTTAGTCAAAGATACTTATCAGAAGTGGCTCAGTAACCAAACTACTATGCGTTGTATTATGCTGCCGGCTATGAGCGACGAGTTCAGTTGTAGGTTCGAGACAACTCAGCCAAAAGACATGCTTCAATTGTTGAATGAGTCTTTTAGCACATCCGATGATATTGAGAGGCACAAGACTAGTTGTGCCATCTTCAACGTCATGATGAGGGATGGAGCTTCAATCACTGATCATGTACTGTACATGATCGAGCTGATGGAGCGTTTGAGCAAGCTCGACTTTTTCTTGCATGAGCAGCTGAAGAAAGATGCAATACTAAACTCACTATCCAAGTCTTATCTTCCATTCCTTACTCATTACAGAATGATAAAGCCTGAAGTTAACTACCACTAGTTATTAAGGTTACTTAAGAACTTTGAGAAGGATCACCAGTTCCATAAGGAGTCGGTGAACTTAGTGGAAGATTCATCTTTTGGCTCTCTACCTTTTAAGAAAAGAAAGAAGAAGAAGAAGAAGAAGAGTAAGAAGGTGCATATTCAGACCGAGACATCTGTGCAGAGCCAGACCAAGAAATCTAAGCTCGATAAGAGTCAAGCGAAGTACTTCTTCTAAAAGAAGTGGGGCATTGAAAGAGGAACTATCTGAAAGGATTGGTGTATAGGGCGGAAGCATGGATTTCAAAGCAAAATTATGAAATCATACAAACCAAACCCAAACCCTAAGACCACCTTATTAGCAATTAAATCATATAATATGCATTTGTAATATAAAAGAAAGTATTAGAACATACCTCTTATCACTAAACCCTAAATTATCCCTAATTATCGGTAGCAATCCGTCAGGGGTTCCACCAGGTGCCCACGTGTTCACCCTCCAACGTTGATCCACATAGAGACACGATCAAGACACCAACACCTCTGATTTATATAATTAAAATTCTAATAATAAGAACTTTAATTAAAAGGATAAAACTTTCCTTAGCCTTTATGTCACCTTCCTTGCCTCTCCTTATCTATCTTCCTTTTTCCTTATCTTCTTAATTTTTCTTCCTAATCTCTTTATCTTAAGATGACCTCTAATCCATATAAGGACAAGATCTGAACAATAGAAGAGAAGAAAAAAAATTGGATAATAGAAAACACTTGTAAGAAAGAAAGATAATTTTCACACTCCTGGACTCTTGGTGTGCACCCTTATTTATAATATACGTAGGGATGCCAACTCATTTTCTCGCACCCTTTCCATATAAATATCTCATGTCCCTTTAGCCTATCTCATGCCTAATCAAATAATAACATCATGTAGACTTAGTCCAAGAGGTGCCTTAAAGCAGAAGGACTCTTGGACTAATTCTACGTAAGTTATTTACGAAGAGTCACAAGCTTTCATTTTTGGCACCACCCTGATATAACCATTAGATTAGATAAGAAGGCCATCCAATGGCCTTGAAGTGGGATGCCCATTCAGCAAAGATGATGTGTGAGATGATCTTTAAATAGTCAAAGTCCCAAGGGACTTTGACTTGGTCCAAGAGGCGTCAAGGATGAGAGGGCGGCAAGGAGTCTTGGGTGGCAAGGATTCCTGGGCGACAAAGAGTCCCTTCTCAAAAAAGTAACGAAGTATTTAATCTATAGAAGGACTCTTCTATGCCCCATATCAGATGTCCATGCCCATTTGAAAAATTTATGTGACATAAAAATAGGAAAAGTCAAAGAAGGTAGGCGCCAACAAAATTCCATGCGCCAAAAACTCTTTGCGCATGAAAGACTTCCCACGCGCAAGAGAGAGACTCTCTAGCATGTGGGATTCTGGTATGTGGTTCCCCAACTAAAGCCCAATCAGTCTAGGTTAATCCAATTCAAGACCAAATCCTATTTGGCTCAAATTGGTCCTTAATTAGCTTAAATCGAAAGCTGATTCGAATCCAATTCGAATCTAGGTGCTAGGGTTTACTATATGTGCTAGCATGTTCATCTTGCAAATATGGTCTAATCCAATTAGACCCTTTAATCAATTCTCTTTGTGTGTGACCCATTGGGTTCCACATCTAACCAGTAGTGGGTCTGGGTGTGATTTAACCTAATCTGGTTAGAACTTATCCAAACCGATTTAGGTCAAAACTAGCCAACCCAATTTGACTTAATTTAGAACACTTTCTAATTTAATGATCAAATTAAAATTTTAATTTGATCAAACTCACAAGACATGATTGACATCTAGCAACATATCATGACTTTCCGAAAGATGTAAAATTTTGATGAAAATATCAAAAATACCCTTCAATGAAAAATTACCATGCAACTAGATCCTTCGATCTCCCTGCATCCTGAATATGACTCTGGGTATGGAAATATGTCAATCCCAATATCATATTCATTTCTCTTTTAATTTTATGATGATGATTCATTTAATGAAATATTAGAAACCATTTCTAATTTTCATCATGCTTTGATCAAAGTCTTCCTGAATCATCATTTGTTTGAAGCAGGTAGGATGCTATTTCCTCTTACCAGGAGTGATCGATTCCATGTTAACCTACTCACAACCTTCATATATAATCTACCATATCCAGATCATCCCGTACATTACTGAGTCATGAATGAGTATCAACCAAAATATGGATTCATATATATAAGATTCTATGGTAGTTTCAGGTCGAAGGATTATATGCACAATTCCATTATGAGAACCATCTATTGACATATAGATAAGACTCCATTAGATATTCTCAACTTAGATCAATTCAGTGAACTCATTCTCTAATGAGCACCCATATTTTTATATTAGTGTCATACATAAGTGATTGTGAGATCAATCACCCTCTCAATTGAGCGTACAAAAGATGTGCTAGTCTTACCAAAAATATTGATCCCCAACACAATGTTCCATCGATCAAGAATGTTTAAATTAGAATTTTAAGATTTTAGATCTCACTGGTATGATCTCATCATAATCCTAAAATCATAGCCTTAATTTATGGGGTTCATCATAATCTTAAATAAATAATAAGACACTGCATATGATGAAATAATGCCTTTATTTATTTTAAAATGTCATTACATAAGTTTGGAAGACAAGGAATAGCCCAAAAATTGATTGGCTTGAGGGCATATGCCTTTCAATCTCTCACTTGCACTAAAGCCAATCACCCTTAAATTTTAATCCCATATAATCAAGGTGATGATCAAACAATTGCAGTGGTAAAGCCTTAGTGAATGGGTCTGCTATGTTG
Organism: Cocos nucifera; assembly: GCA_006176705.1. Taxonomy (NCBI): domain Eukaryota; kingdom Viridiplantae; phylum Streptophyta; class Magnoliopsida; order Arecales; family Arecaceae; genus Cocos; species Cocos nucifera. The sequence goes on from QRFJ01000301.1 coordinate 151,541, forward strand.
TTCTTTATGTCAACTCGTTCTATGACTACATCTTGTCTTTCAATAATTTCATGAATGAGATGGAAGCATCTTAGAATGTGTTTGGATTTATGATGAGACGTAGGTTCCTTTGCTTGAACAACAGCTCCAGTATTATCACAGTAAAGTGGTACTAGATTCTTAATTTCAGAAATAATATCTAATTCAGTGATGAACTTCTTCATCCAGACAGCTTTCTTAGCGGCTTCACTTACAGCTATATATTTTGCCTCAGTAGTTGAATCAGCTATAGTTGGCTACTTAGAACTCTTCTAACTCACTGTTGCATCATTCAGAGTAAAGACATATCCTGAAATGGATTTGCTATCATCTGGGTTTGATTAAAAACTAGAGTTAGAATATGCTTCTAGTTTAAGATCAGAACCACCATATACTAGAAAAATATCTTTAGTCCTTCTTAAGTACTTAAGAATATTTTTCATAGCTTTCCAATAATCTTCTCCTGGATCAGCTTGAAATCTATTTGCAATGCCTAAGGCATAAGCAACATCAGGCTTTGTACATAACATGGCATACATTATTGATCCAACGGCCGAAGCATAAGGAATAGAACTCATTCTATTTCTCTCTTCAGGTGTTTTTGGAGACATCCTTTTAGAGAGATGTATGCCTTAACTCATGGGTAAGTAACCTCTTTTGCTCCCATCCATACTGAATCTTTTCAGTATTAAGTCAATGTCCCTAGATTGGGACAAGCCTAGTATCCTCTTAGATCTATCTTTATAGATCTTTATTCCCAATATATAGGATGCTTCTCCCAAATCTTTCATAGAAAACTTATTTGATAGCCATAATTTGACTGATTGCAACATTGGAATATCATTCTCAATGAGGAGTATGTCATCTACATACAGAACCAAGAAGACTATGGTTCTCCCACTAGTTTTCTTGTACACATGGTTCATCCACATTCTTGATAAAACCAAACTCTTTTACTGTTACATCAAAATGGATGTTCCAACTCTTTGATGCTTGCTTTAATCCATAAATGGATCTCTTAAGCTTGCATACCTAATTTGATCTCTCATTTGACTCAAATCCCTCTGGCTATGACATATAGACCTCCTCCTTAAGGAAACCATTAAGGAAGGCGGTCTTCACATCCATTTGTCATATTTTATAATCGTGGTATGCTATTATGGCAAGCATAATCCGAATAGATTTGAGCATGGCAACAGGTGAAAATATTTCATCATAATCAATCCTCTATTTTTGCCTAAAATCTGTAGCCACCAATCTGGCCTTATAAGTTTCAATTTGACCATCTGCTCCAATCTTTTTCTTAAAAGTCCATTTGCATCCAATAGGGTTTATATCCTCTGGTGCATCCATCAAAGTCCATACTTTGTTGGTGTGCATAGATTCTATTTCGGATTGCATGGTAGCCAGCCATTTGTTAGAGTCCTTACTTTTGACTGCTTCCATATAGGTCAGAGGTTCATCATTCTCAATGACCTGGGCTTCATTGTTCTCAATAATGAACCCATACCTCACAGGTGTATATCGTACTCTTTTAGACCTATGGATAGGAGTTATATGTTTTGGTTCTTTTATGTGATTATTTGGTTGAGAAATTTTTATTTATTTTTCTTGAACTTCACTAAATTCAATATTTCTGCCACTGCCCTTTTCTAGAATAAATTCTTTTTCCATGAAAGTGGCATGCCTACTTACAAATACCTTTTGTTCAGTAGAGTGGTAGAATAAATATTCTATACTATTTCTAGGATATTCGATAAATAGACATCTATCTGATCTAGCATCAAGCTTATGTCTAAAATTTTTTTTGACATATGCTGGATAACCCCATATCTTAAAATACATAAGATTGGATTTCTTACTTCTCCATATCTCATATGGAGTACTAGATATAGATTTAGAAGGTACTCTATTCAAGATATAAATTGCAGTCTCCAGGGCATGACCCCAGAAGAAAATAGATAATTCAGTGAAGCACATCATGGACCGTATCATATCTAATAAGGTATGATTTTTTTTTGGCTACACCGTTTAATTATGGTGTATAAGGAGGTGTCCATTCAGGGAGAATTTCTTTTACTTTAAGATAGTCTAAAAACTCATAAGATAAGTATTCTCCTCCCCGATCAGATCAAAAGATTTTTATACATTATCCAGTTTATTTTTTGACCATACTTTGATACTCTTTAAATTTATCAAAGGCTTCTAATTTGTATTTCATAAGATACACATATCCAAACCTAGATAAATTATTAGTGAATGTTATGAAATAAGAGTATCCTCCTCTGGCTTGAGTTATCATAGGACCACATACATCCGTATGTACAAGTCTTAATAATTCTTTTATCCTTTCTCCATATCCACTAAATGGAGTCTTAGTCATTTTACTCATGAGACATGATTCACAAGTTCCTAATGATTCATAATCAAAAAGACCAAAGAACTTTTCTTTGTATAACTTGTTAATTCTAGCCTCACTAATATGACCTAATTGATAATGCCAAACTAAAGTATTATTTATGTCATCTCTCTTACATTTTCTATTTTCATCAATATGAAATATATTGTTATCCAAATATAGAGTCAACAAACCATTGCTAAATATGCCAAAATAAATATTTTCATTAGAATATTTGATCGAGCAACCTTCGCTCGTTACATTAAAACTATAACCTTGTTTTAATAACAAGGGTATAGATATAATATTTCTAATGATCTTAGGCATATAATAATAATTTGTAAGTTCTAAGATCTTCTCATAAGGTAACTTCAATATATTTGTCCCTACAGCTTCTGCTTGGATAGAATCTCCTCCAGCGCCATAGAGCTTGAAGTCACCTTTCTTTAAACTCTTAATTTTTTGCAGCCCCTGCAATGATTTGCAGATATGAAAATCACAGTCGGTATCTAATACCCAAGAATTTAAAATGGAAGAATTTAATGATAATATAGTGTGTACCTCATACATACCTTTTGGTGCATCATTTGCACCAGACTTCATGGTTGCAAGGTAAGCCTTGCAATTCCTCTTCCAATGACCTATTTTACCGTAGTGAAAATAGGTCATCTGTCTGGAGACCTTCTTCCCCTTTTTCTTCTTATTTATCCCACTTTTAGGGTTCAACCTTTTCTTTGAACCCTTTTTGCTTGCCTTCTTCTTGGAGATCCCATCCACAAGAAGAAGAGGAGCCTTATCCTTCTTGATATGGCTATCTCCTGTCTTGAGCATATTTAATAGCTCAGGTAAGAAAGAATTCAGTTTGTTCATATGATAGTTTACGACAAACTGAGAAAATAATTCAGGGAGTGATTGCAGGATCAAATCCTGACTTAACTCTCCATCCATAACAAAATCTAATTGACTTAATCGAGTGATTAGGTCAATTACCATCAAAACATGATTTTGTATGGATGTTCCTTCTGTCATTCTTGCATGGAATAATTGCTTAGATATCTCATATCTAGTAGTTCTACTATGCTCTCCATAAAGTTCTTTTAAATTGAGCAATATAGACTAAGTATCCATACCATCATGCTGCCTCTGTAATTCATTACTTATAGAGGCAAGTATGATGCATTTGATAGTAAGGAAATCATTTTGCCACATCTTGTATGTGGACTTATCTTCATCTGTGGCATCTTTCCCTAATGGTTTAGGATCAGGGGCATCAAGAATATAGGAGAGTTTTTCTTGACTGAGTACTATTTTTAGGTTTCTTAGCCAGTCTACATAATTTTGATTAGTCAATTTATTTAAATCCAAAATTGAATGCAATGAAAGTGAAGAAGCCATTTAATCTACATAATAAAAAACAATACATAAGCAAACAACTCATGATGACAAACATAATTAAATTAGAATTTTAATTTAATTATGTCTCCTACTAATCAAAAAACCATAACCCTCTAATTGATTTTTTTAGTGAGAATAAGATCCTAATTCCTTATAAAAGGTCTTGTGGTTGCACAATAAATCTGTTATAAGTTCAAAGGTAGGAAACTCTTTCCAATTGCATTTTATACAACTCTCAAAAAAAAATTTTGCCTCTAAAACATTAATAGTCTTGTGTTAGCACAACAAACTTTAATGTTTTAGTTTAAATAGAACCCTTCATTTCTATACAGTCAAAATGAAATATAACTACTTTTGTGGTTACACAACAAAACAGTATATTCTAAATGCTACAAGCATCTTAATAAACTAGATTAATATTACATCATTTTCCATGATAGATCTTGTGGTTACACAACAAAACTAATATGGTTCTGGACATAATAAGAACCTAGTATGAAGGAAGGTCTTAATGTAGTGAATATAATACTAAGCATTTCAATCTAGATTTAAATTAATCAAATCGGCCAGGTAAGTGGGAGAGAAGTGGGAGTCCCCCCGTTGCTTTTCTTAGACACCAATAAATTGGTCAGGTCAGACAATGGAACCAATTAAAAAATCATGTTCTCTTTACCAATCATGAACCATTTATCCTAGACACCGATTGATCAATTAGACATCCCGACTGATTCAGCTATAGATTAATTATACTACAACTTAATATAATTTTAAAGAAGAATTTAAATGGTTTTGATGCATATTTTAAATCAAACTAAATACATAAAAGCATCAATTATGAAAAAATATATGCTAACATGTATAATTATTCTAGGACAACCATCATTACATAGTGGATACTTTTCACTATGTCAGGGCAACCTTTACAGAATAATATATATACATCATAATCTTATTATGATAAATAAAAATATGATCTCATCATATAAATAACATGCTAATAAAAATTAAATCATACTTTTCATTTGTGCCATTATATTATAACCAAAGCATTATATGATTTGACCTAATAAGGCTTGCCCTGATATCATTGAAAGGATTGGTGTACAGGGCAAAAGCATGGATTTTAAAGCAAAATTATGAAATCATACAAACCAAACTTGAACCCTAGGACCACCTTATTAGCAATTAAATCTATAACATGCATTTATAATATAAAAGAAAGTATTAGAACATACCTCTTATCGCTAAATCCTAAATTATTCCTAATTGCCGACAGCAGTCCGTCAGGGGTTCCACCAGGTGCCCACGTGTTCACCCTCCAACATTGATCCACACAGAGATTTGATCAAGACACCAGCACTTTTGATTTATATAATTAAAATTCTAATAATAAAAACTTTAATTAAAAGGGCAAGACCTTTCTTAGCCTTTATGTCACCTTCCTTGTCTCTTCTTATCTATCTTTCTTTTTCCTTATTTTCTTAATTTGTCTTCCTAATCTCTTTATCTTAAGATGACTTCTAATCCTTATAAGGACAAGATCTAGACAAGAGAAGGGGAAAAAAAAATTGGATCATAGAAAATACTTGTAAGAAAGAAAAATAATTTTCACACTCCCGGACTCTTGGTGCGCACCCTTATTTATAATGTATGTAGGGGTGTCAACTCATTTTCTCGCACCCTTTTCATATAAATATCTCATGTCCCTTTAGCCTATCTCATGCCTAATCAAATAATAACATCATGTAGACTTAGTCCAAGAGGTGCCTTAAAGTAGAAGGACTCTTGGACTAATTCTACGTAAGTTATTTACGAAGAGTCGCAAGCTTTCATTTTTGGCACCACCCTGATATAACCATTAGATTAGATAAGAAGGCCATCTAATAGCCTTGAAGTGGGATTCCCATTCAGCAAAGATGGCATGTGAGATGATCTTTGAATAGTCAAAGTCCCAAGGGACTTTGACTTGGTCCAAGAGGCATCAAGGATTTGAGGGCGGCAAGGAGTCTTGGGCGGCAAGGATTCCTGGGCAACAAAGAGTCCCTTCTCAAAAAAATAATGGAGTATTTAATCTATAGAAGGACTCTTCTGCACCCCATATCAGATGTCCACGCCCATTTGAAAAATTTATGCGACATAAAAATAGGAAAAGTCAAAGAAGGTAGGCGCGAACAAAATCCCATGCACCAAAAACTCTTTGCGCATGAAAGACTTCCCACGTGCAAGAGAGAGACTCTCTGGCACATGGGATTCTAGTATGTGGCATCCCAACTGAAGCCCAATCAATCTAGGTTAATCTAATTCAAGACCAAATCCTATTTGGCTCAAATCGGACCTTAATTAGCCCAAATCAAAAGCCGATTCGAATCTAATTCGAATCTAGGTGCTAGGATTTGCTACATGTGCTAGCATGTTCATCTTGCAAACATGATCTAATCCAATTAGTCCCTTTAATCAATTTTCTTTGTGTGTGACCCATTGGATTCCACATCTAACTAGTAGTGGGTCTCGATGTGATTTGACCTAATTTGGTTAGAACTTATCCAAACAAATTTAGGTCAAAACTAGCCAACCCAATTTGACTTAATTTAAAACACTTTCTAATTTAATGATCAAATTAAAATTTTAATTTGATCGAACCCACAAGACATGATTGACGTCTAGCAACTTATCGTGACTTTCCGAAAGATGTGAAATTTTGATGAAAATTCCAAAAATATCCTTCAATGGAAAATTATCATGCAACTAGATCATTCGATCTCCCTGCATCCTAAATATGACTCTGGGTATTGAAATATGTCAATCGCAATATCATATTCATTTCTCTTTTAATCTTATGATGATGATTCATTTAATGAAACATTAGAAATCATTTCTAATTTTCATCATGCTTTGATCAAAGTCTTCCTGAATCATCATTTGTTTGAAGCAGGTAGGATGCTATTTCCTCTTACCAGGAGTGATCGATTCTATGTTAACCTACTCACAACCTTCATATATAATCTACCATATCCAAATCATCCCATACATAACTGAGTCATAAATGAGTATGAACCAAAATATGGATTCATATATATAAGATTCTATAATAGTTTCAGGTCAAAGGATTATATGCACAATTCCACTATGAGAACCATCTATTAATATGTAGATAAGACTCCATTAGATATTCTCAACTTGGATCAATTTAGTGAACTCATTCTCTAATGAGCACCCACATCTTTATATTAGTGTCATACACAAGTGATTGTGAGATCAATCACCCTCTCAATTAAGCATACAAAAGATGTGCTAGTTTTATTGAAAATATTGATCCCCAACTCAATGTTCCATCGACCAAAAATGTTTAAATTAGGGTTTTAAGATTTTAGATCTCACTGGTATGATCTCATCATAATCCTAAAATCATAGCCTTAATTTATGGGGTTCATCATAATCTTAAATAAATAATAAGATACTGCATATGATGAAATAATGCCTTTATTTATTTTAAAATGTCATTACATGAGTTTGAAAGATAAAGAACAGCCCAAAAATTGATTGGCTTGAGGGCATATTCCTTTCACTATCCTCAGTACATTGCCTTTCTAGACCTAAACAGGCCAAAAAAGAAGCAAATTGTTGCTGAACAAGGTATTTCTATAATAACTCCTTGCAATTTCTCTATTTGTGATATAACTGATTGGGTATTGGATACTGGTAGCTCTTACTACATTTGTAATTCATTGCAGGGGTTGTAGGTCAATAGGAGATTCGAGTAAGGTGAGAGGTTCCTAAATGTTGGAGATGAAAGATCAATTCCAGTTTTAGCATTAAAAATCTAGAAACTTGTATTTAAATCTCATATCATTGTTCTTAGTGATTATCACTTTTATCCTAGTTTCTTTTTGAATATCATCTTTGTAGGCCTTTTGGCCAAAAATAATTATGAAATTTTAATAAAAAAAGAATTTTGTAATATCATTTTGAATGGTATTACTATATTTTTTGGACATCTGAATAATGGAATATACATGTTATCACAACCTGTTAATATAGTCTACTCCATTAGTAAGCATTCTAGATTAGATAATATGTCTGACATCTACTTATTGCACTATAGACTAGGTCACATTAATAAGAATAGGATAAATAGGTTGATTCAAGAGAAAATCCTTGAAGTCAGTGATTGTGAATCACTTTCAACCTATGAGTCTTATCTTCTTAAAAAAATGACTAAGTCATCTTTTACTGAAAAAAGTGAGAGAGCCACTAAGCTCTTAGGTCTAGTACATACTGATGTATGTGGGCCTATGAGTATAAGTGCTAGAGGTGGATATTTCTACTTCATTATTTTTATAGATAATTTATCTAGATATGGATATATCTATCTGATAAAATATAAGTTAAATTTATTTAAAATATTTAAATAATTTTAAAATAAAGTAGAAAAATAAATTAGAAAGAGTATTAAAACTCTTTAGTCTGATCGAGAAGGTAAATATCTTTCTAGTGAGTTTCTCACATATCTAAAAGAGAATGGAGTTCTTTATTAATGGACTTCTCTAAGGACACCATAGCATAATGGTATGTTTGAAAGGAGAAATCAGACTCTATTAAATATGGTTCGATTCATGATGGATTTTGCCAGCTTGCCGATATCCTTTTGGGGATATGCACTCAAATAGACTTGCTATCTATTAAATAGGATTTTAAGTAAGTTTATAATTAAAACTTCATATGAGATGTGGATAGGGTGTAAGCCAGTACTTTCACACCTTAGGATCTGGAGGTGCTTGGCTTACGTCAAATGATTAATCATCGATAAACTTGGACCTAGGTCTAGCAAGTGCACATTCATAAGGTACCCCAAAGAAACTAAAGGATATATTTTCTATTGTGCTAATGAATAAAAGGTGTTTGTCAATCTTAAGGCAATCTTTTTGAAAAAAAAGTTTCTGTTAGATATATGTGCCCTAGAAGCCAGAATTGGCTGACACTTGTAATACACTTCTAGGGGCAAAATTGTAATTTTGACTAAAAGCAATAAATGGGTTATTTTCTATCACATATGTGTATTTAGTGTCTGTGATACATCCTTTGAGTTAATGGTAATGATAATTCATATTTTCAAGAGTTGAAAATTTAAGACATGAATAATCATTGTTAACTCATAAATTGCTCCCGACCATAGGATCATCACGAGGATGGTGATTGATCCAGAAGGTTGGTGTACAATCGCTTCTCTTTAGTAGATGAGTCTTGAGTCTATGGTGTGGAGACACCGGAGTGAGAGTATAGGTACTCGTTAGAGAACGAGGGCACTGAGCGTGACCACCTCGAGTAGTCATTAGGGAGTCTACCTTCTCGTCAATGACTGACTCGATGCTGCAGTAGTGTGTCTGGTTCTTTGACCTGAGGTGCATCGGCAGTTCACCTTGAGGGTGTTATAGTTTGACTACACCATTACTCGGTCTCCTAGCCATATGGAACCCTGAGGTGTATGTTGGCTATAGCATGTTCATTGTAGGAACTGGATGGCATCAAGATGGAATCTATCTACCTCGGTGGTAGAGGAGCAGCCCTATGATGATCATGAGAATCAAGTCCAGAAGCCCATGGCCATGGCAGAGTGAAATAATAGAAAGAGTTTCTATTTAGATTTTCACATTGGACTTCGAATCGAATGATTACATCATATGACAGAAACTAGGGTTTGACGAGTTCACCTTAACCCTAATCTGATCGGGGCTCAAGATAGAAGAACTTAATCACACAGGTAGCTGCACCAAGAGGTTCGCATTCAGCTCTGATGGGTTGCCACCATATACTGCTAGGTGTCACTGGTGGATTTTGGGAGCAATTAGAATGATTTAGATGATCGATCATTCTAGCTGTTCGAATCAGAAGAGTTCTGATCCATCGAAAGGAGTTTCGATGATGTCGATGATAGAGATCATGACATATCCCATTACCATACAGAACTGAACCTAACTGGGTCACACAAACAAGGGTTTGAATCTGGTGATCATCAATTGAACTGATCCTAGTTCAATTGATCTGAATGAGATTCAATTAGGTTCAAGGAAATCGTGCTAGCACTCGATTGAACCTAACGTTCTTCTTTTACTATCATAAATAAGTTATCCTGTCTGAGCCAAAGGAGTTTGTGCTCAATCAGAGGCCTTCATATGGTCTGACTGGAGGTTGTCCAAGTCAGAAAAGGTTGTCTTATTTTGTAAGACATTACCTGCCATTTTTGGTCATCTGCCATTTCTCGTTCTTTGACTTTGGTCAAAAGTCTACCTTTGACTGGTCAAACGTTGACCATTGACACTTTGACTTTTGACCACATGTCATGCACCTATTGGAGAGCTGGTGGGGGCCTGTCCCCCTACCAAAACCTAGCAAGGAGGAGGGCGCACGCCACCCTAGGCGTGTGCCCAAGTTGGAGGCGCCTAGGAGTCCTTGTTGGACAAGGACTCCATCTCCTTTTTGGATTCCAATTAGAGTTCTTCTAAGAACCAACTTTGACTGGTCTTAGGCGCCCTCTAAGGAGGAATCCAGGGGACTCTATTCCCACCAATCAGATTTAGATCTGATTTCACAAAGGGTTGTGATTGGTTGGGAAGAAGAGGAGTTGGATCACAGCTAGTCTATAAATAAGACCCTGTACCCAACTCAGATTGCAACATATGATGAGATCATAGTTTTCATCCATGCCCCAAGGCTGCCTCTCCCCTCCCTCTCCATGCCAAACCACCTTCTCCCCTTGCTCTCCACGTCCAAAAGGAGTTTTGGACCTTGGTTGGTGCGATTCAGATCAAAGAAAGGCGATCAAAAGTAAGAAGGCTGCGCTGCTGCAAAGGACGACTGCTGATCTTCAAAAAGAGTTTTGAAGATCCTCCAGATCAGATCCAGATCTAATTTTTGGAGGTGTGATAGAGAAGAAGAGGATCTCCAGATCCAACCCGAGTGGATACCGGTAGAGGCCAGGCGCTTGCATGGCTAAGATCCAGAACCTTCCGCTGCAAACAGGATCATCAACAGGGTAATAGGATTACCCAGATCAGGTAAATTAAATTTGATTTAATTTATATTTTAATTTTATTTTATTAAAATAATAAGAATCAGATCTGAAACATATCAAGATCTGATTGGGATCAAGAGAAAAATTTTTGAAATATATCTCTTGATCTGATCAGATCTGAACGAACCTGGACCGGGAAATCAGGATTTTCCTTCAACTGGTATCAGAGCCATGGTTCTAAATTGTTTAGATCTGATTTTAAATTTATTTTAATTAGAAAAAATAATTGATTTTAGATGTCACATGAGATGTGATCAGATCTGAAATCAGAAAAAATTAAAATTAAATAATTTGGATCTAAGATTAGAAGATATGCATGACTAGTTCTAGAATAGAATAGTTCTATAGAATAGTCTTGCATGTTTTGATTTAATCTGATTAAATCATATTTTAGATCTTTTTATTTACTATTTTTTGATATTATAAGTATTATAATAACATCTAAAAAATAGTAAATAAAAATTATTTAATTTTTGAATATCATATGAGATATGATTGATGCATGTCTAGACTAGTTGTAGAATAGTTCTACATAATTGTCTAGATTAGAATTTATTTTGATTAGATCAATTTAAATCTAATTTTTTAGATTATTATGAGATAATTTAGATCTGAAAATATGCATGATTTGATACATGAGATGTATGCAAAATATGCCATGATTAGATCTAATTTGTATATGAGATATATGATATAGATCTAAATACTGTTTTGTAGTATTGACATGTTCCTGATTAAGGCGTTCCTCTTGGCCGTCCGGTCATAAGAACGAAGAAGGGTTTAAAGGCCCTCTCTTCCCATTCGATGGGGTGTTCTTATGATGTGTAGGGGTGCTGCGTGTTCGTCCTTAATCAGAAAATCCAAAACTTACTTTCTGCAAAACCCTAGATCCTGAAACCCTAGGATTTATTGTGCATATTTTGTTTATGAACCCTACTTAATTAAGAATTAAGATTATGAAATATTAATTAGGTCTAAAATTGAGAATTTTAGATCTAAGACATATTCATAATACTGGGTTCGGGCTTGGGTAGCTCAATTAGGTCTAAGCGGTTGATCAAACCGAATCAAGAGTGGTTAGATGGGATCAACAATGCTTAAATTGACCAGCCTAATAGGATTAAGTCTGGGTCAAGATCGAGTCACGATCAAGCAAGACCTAATTAGGCTCAGAGGTTAGAGTCTGGATTGTAGGCTAACCCAATTGGTTCTGGCTCAACAATTTGGTGTCTAAGGTAAGTTTGGCACATAGACGACCGACTGGTTTTTAATTGGAAGCTACTCGACCTGAATGCATTCTTGTACGAGTTAATGGCATATTCCTTCCACCGATCTCACTTACCTGGCCATATCTGTTGACACAGTTCTGATCTGAGGTGGTCAATAATCCGAGCTAACCCATGCCACTAGGTTAGTCATAATTGTTATGACTATGCCAAGTCTAGTTTAATGAGACCTGAATCAATTCTCCCTAAGAAAAGATTAAGTCTGAGGTCTTCCACCATTGTAGATGTGCGGGCCCTTCCCGGGGTTGATTGTTCTCGGCTGGATACAGTGGCTCAGTTGCACCGGAAAAGATGCAACCATGTCTATTAGGCATTGGATGCTATGGGCTGGAGGATGAGTTGGGCTCAATATTTCGGATACGGTGAGAGACTCAATTAGGAATCCAGTCTATGCAAATGGTGGGTCTGACTTAACTAAGGAGTGGATCAATATTTCGGATACGGTGAGATTCATGAATTAGAGACCAAGTTTGGGTGCACCATGATTAGAGAATCATTGAACAAGAGTTGTTCACTCATTGGCTAACCCATCACCAATAACTGTTAGGTGAGGTGATGAGTCAGTTGGTGAGACCGCACCACCCACTAGAAATCATTAATCATGGAGATTTTTCGCATCTCTACAGAGGGAGTGTAGGGATCCGAGAAAATAGTGGGAGCTAATTTGTTTAAAAATAAAATCCCTAAATAAATTGGTCAAGTCAAAATTACAGTATCTAACTAGAATCTTTGACTCTCTACAGGAAAATGTCTGCGTCCAACCCATTGGCACGTATCCTGGACACACATAGACTGACCGGACCCAATTATAAAGATTGGCTCAGGAACTACAAAATTATTTTGGGTTCCGAGAAGTTAACCCATGTTTTGGACCAGGACCCTCCCACCTTACCAGCCCGTCCATCTGTTGAACAGAGAGCGTCTCTGGAAAAATGGATTGACGAAGATAATAAGGCCAGATATTACATGTTGGGCTCGATGTCTGATGAGCTCCAGCGCCAACATGAGGATATCGGGACTGCTCGCCAAATGTTGGCTCACCTGCAGGAGATGTTTGGTGAACAGAGTCGCGCAGCCAAATATCAAGTCACAAAATGACTTTTTAAGGCTAAGATGCGTGATGGGCAGTCAGTCCAAGATCACTGTCTGACAATGATCAAGGACATGGAAGAGCTTGAGAAGCTCGGTGTGAAGTTGGACTTGGACCTGCAGAACGATATCATTCTGCAATCCTTGACTGATGCATATGGGCAATTCATCATGAATTACCACATGCATAAACTTCAAAATTCCTTGGCCGAATTAATGAATATGCTGGTTACCGCTGAGCTTTCTATGAAAGGTTCTAAAGGCTCAGTTCTTGCTATGGAACGGACTTCTTCCAAAAGAAAGTCTTATGGAAAGAAAAAGAAGTCTGTGAAAAAGCAAAAGGTGGAAGGATCAAAGAAGAAGAAGGCAGAAGTCGAAGAAGAAGGTCGATGGCAAAGGAAAGTGTTTCCATTGCAACAGCGACGGCCATTGGAAGCGGAACTGCCCTACTTACCTGGCCACCCTGAAGAACAAGAAGGAAGGTCCTTCTGGAGGTATGCTCGTTATTCGAGCAAAACGTGAATGCCAAACGACCTAGGGATAGTCCAAATGACAGATATCTATGGCACCTGAGATTAGGTCATATAGCAGAAGATAGGATCAACAAATTGGAGAAAAATGGGCTATTGAGTCCATTGACTTTTGAGTCATATCCAACTTGTGAATCCTGTCTTCAAGGCAAAATGACTAAACTCCCTTTTGTTGGACATGGGGAGAGGGCCACAGATCTCCTTGCCCTAGTACATACTAGATGTGTGCGGCCCATTTGATGTGCCGGCTAGAGGCAATTTTGTCTACTTCATTACCTTTATCGATGATCTATCTAGGTATGGGTATGTGTATCTTATGAGACACAAGTCTGAAGCCTTTGAAAAGTTCAAAGAATTCAGACATGAAGTAGAAAAATAAACTGGAAAACCCATTAAGGTTCTTCGATCAGATCGAGGAGGTGAATACCTTAGCCGGAAATTCCTAGACTATCTCAAGGAAAATGGCATAGTCTCTCAATGGACTCCACCAGGAACACCTCAACTCAACGGGTTTCAGAATGGAGAAATCGGACTCTATTAGATATGGTTCGATCCATGATGAGCTTCACAGACCTCCCTGATTTTCTTTGGGGACACTCATTGTTAACTTCAATCTATTTACTGAATAGGGTTCCCTCTAAAACCGTTCCTACCACACCGTATGAGATATGGCACGGTAAGAAACCAAGTCTGAGTCATCTCAGAATTTGGGGTTGTCCGGCTCATGTCAAAAGACAACAAGCGGACAAGTTAGAGTTTAGGTCCTTTAGAGCTCGATTCATAGGATATCCTAAAGAGTCATTAGGATACTATTTCTACATTCCAGAAGACCACAATGTGATTGTGAGTCGACATGCCATCTTTCTTGAAAAATAGTTTATTCAAGATAGCGGCATTGGAAAGCAGATTCAAGCTTGATGAGAAAGTCTCACAAGCAGTGGAACGAGCTAAGGACCAATTGGAACCAAATCAGGTTGAGCCAATAAGAACACTACCTCCTCCACCTCGTAGATCGGAAAGAGTTTTCCCATCCCCCTGAAAGATACTTAGGTATTATTTCAGAGGATGTAGAGAAAATGTTCCTCATAGGTAATGGTGCTCATGGTGATGATCCCAAAACCTACAACGAGGCGATATCAGATATCGACTCCGAGAAATGGCTAGAGGCAATGAAGTCAGAAGATTGACTCGATGCACTCAAACCAAGTCTGGACCTTGGTAGATCCACCAGAAGGTATAGTACCTATTGGGTGTAAATGGATCTTCAAGAGAAAGATTGGTGCAGATGGGAATGTGGAGACATTCAAGGCTAGACTAGTGGCAAAAGGTTATAGTCAACGCGAAGGCATTGACTATCAGGATACCTTTTTCCCAGTAGCTATGCTAAAATCCATCCGCACATTGCTTGCTGTTGCAGCCTATTTCGATTATGAAATATGGCAAATGGACGTGAAAACGGCATTCTTAAATGGATATCTTGAGGAAGATATCTATATGGAACAGCCGCTAGGTTTCACATCCAGTGATACTGATCACAAGGTTTGCAAGCTGCAAAGGTCCATATATGGACTTAAGCAAGCATCTCGGAGCTGGAACACTCATTTTCAATGATGTGATCAAAAAAGTTTGGTTTCATCAAAAATGAAGAGGAACCATGTGTTTTCAAAAAGGGTCAGTGGGAGCGCTGTTGTCTTCCTCGTATTGTACGTGGATGACATCCTCCTTATTGGGAATGATATTCCCATGTTGACATCAGTCAAGATGTGGTTGTCCAAGGAATTCTCCATGAAAGACCTAGGTGAAGCATCCTTTATTCTAGGAATTAAGGTCTATAGGGATAGACCGAATAGGATGCTAGGACTTTCACAGAAGATGTACATAGAGGAAGTACTAAAGAGGTTTAGTATGGAAAACTCTAAGAGGGGATTAATACCCTTCAGACATGGTATTCATCTTTCCAAGAAGATGTGCCCCCAGCACACCTGAGGAAATAGAACGCATGAGCAAGATCCCTTATGCTTCTGCAATAGGGAGCCTCATGTATGCCATGCTATGTACACGACCTGATATAGCCCATGCTGTGAGTGTCACAAGCAGATATCAGTCAAATCCAGGTGAAGAACACTGGACTTCTGTGAAATGTATCCTTAAGTACTTGAGAAGAACTAAGGATATGATGTTGGTCTTTGGTAATGGAGAACTCCAAGTTCCAAGGGATACACAGACTCGGACTTTCATGTCCTGATATAGATGATCGAAAGTCGACATCTGGAAGTCTGTTTGTGTGCAATGGTGGAGCTGTCAGCTGGAAGAGTTCCAAGCAAACTGTGATAGCAGATTCCACCATGGAAGCAGAATATATAGCTGCATCAGAGGCTGCAAAGGAAGCATTCTGGTACAAGAAGTTTGCTGCAGAAATTGGAGTAATGCCATCAGATGCCATTCCTCTTTACTGCGACAACAATGGCGCCATAGCCCTTGCTAAGGAGCCGAGGTCTCACCAGAAAGTCCAAGCACATTGAGCGGCGATATCACCTCATCCGCGATTACCTTGAGAAAGGTTACGTTCGAGGTCAAGAGAGTCAACTCCGCAGATAATGTGGCAGACCCACTTACAAAGCCGTTGGGCCAGCAGAAGATCGAAGCCCACCTTGAGAAGATGGGACTTAGACTTGTAGCCAATTGGCTTTAGGACAAGTGGGAGATTGTTAGATATATGTGCCCTAGAAGCCAGAATTGGCTGACACTTGTAATACACTTCTAGGGGCAAAATTATAATTTTGACTAAAATTAATAAAATGGGTTATTTTCTATCACATATGTGTATTTAGTGTCTGTGATACATCCTTTGAGTTAATGGTAATGATAATTCATATTTTCAAGAGTTGAAAATTTAAGACATGAATAATCATTATTAACTCATAAAATTGCTCCCGACCATAGGATCATCACGAGGATGGTGATTGATCCGGAAGGTTGGTGTACAATCGCTTCTCTTTAGTAGATGAGTCTTGAGTCTACGGTGTGGAGACACCGGAGCGAGAGTACAGGTACTCGTTAGAGAACGAGGGCACTGAGCGTGACCACCTCGAGTAGTCATTAGGAAGTCTACCTTCTCGTCAATGACTGACTCGATGCTGCAGTAGTGTGTCTGGTTCTTTGACCTGAGGTGCATCGGCAGTTCACCTTGAGGGTGTTATAGTTTGACTACACCATTACTCGGTCTCCTAGCCATATGGAACCCTGAGGTGTATGTTGGCTATAGCATGTTCATTGTAGGAACTGGATTGCATCAAGATGGAATCTATCTACCTCGGTGGTAGAGGAGCAGCCCTATGATGATCATGAGAATCAAGTCCAGAAGCCCATGGCCATGGCAGAGTGAAATAATAGAAAGAGTTTCTATTTAGATTTTCACATTGGACTCGAATCGAATGATTACATCATATGACAGAGACTAGGGTTTGACGAGTTTCACCTTAACCCTAATCTGATCGGGGCTCAAGATAGAAGAACTTAATCACACAGGTAGCTGCACCAAGAGGTTCGCATTCAGCTCTGATGGGTTGCCACCATATACTGCTAGGTGTCACTGGTGGATTTTGGGAGCAATTAGAATGATTTAGATGATCGATCATTCTAGCTGTTCGAATCAGAAGAGTTCTGATCCATCGAAAGGAGTTTCGATGATGTCGATGATAGAGATCATGACATATCCCATTACCATACAGAACTGAACCTAACTGGGTCACACAAACAAGGGTTTGAATCTGGTGATCATCAATTGAACTGATCTAGTTCAATTGATCTGAATGAGATTCAATTAGGTTCAAGGAAATCGTGCTAGCACTCGATTGAACCTAACGTTCTTCTTTTGCTATCATAAATAAGTTGTCCTGTCTGAGCCAAAGGAGTTTGTGCTCAATCAGAGGCCTTCATATGGTCTGACTGGAGGTTGTCCAAGTTAGAAAAGGTTGTCTTATTTTATAAGACATTACCTGCCATTTTTGGTCACCTGCCATTTCTTGTTCTTTGACTTTGGTCAAAAGTCTACCTTTGACTGGTCAAATGTTGACCATTGACACTTTGACTTTTGACCACATGTCATGCACCTATTGGAGAGCTGGTGGGGGCCTGTCCCCCTACCAGAACCTGGCAAGGAGGAAGGGCGCACGCCACCCTAGGCGTGTGCCCAAGTTGGAGGCGCCTAGGAGTCCTTGTTGGACAAGGACTCCATCTCCTTTTTGGATTCCAATTAGAGTTCTTCTAAGAACCAACTTTGACTGGTCTTAGGCACCCTCTAAGGAGGAATCCAGGGGACTCTATTCCCACCAATCAGATTTAGATCTGATTTCACAAAGGGTTGTGATTGGTTGGGAAGAAGAGGAGTTGGATCATAGCTAGTCTATAAATAAGACCCTGTACCCAACTCAGATTGCAACATATGATGAGATCATAGTTTTCATACGCCCCAAGGCTGCCTCTCCCCTCCCTCTCCATGCCAAACCACCTTCTCCCCTTGCTCTCCACGTCCAAAAGGAGTTTTGGACCTTGGTTGGTGCGATTCAGATCAAAGAAAGGCGATCAAAAGTAAGAAGGCTGCGCTGCTGCAAAGGACGACTGCTCATCTTCAAAAGAGTTTTGAAGATCCTCCAGATCAGATCCAGATCTGATTTTTGGAGGCATGATAGAGAAGAAGAGGATCTCCAGATCCAACCTGAGTGGATACCGGTAGAGGCCAGGCGCTTGCGTGGCTAAGATCCAGAACCTTCCGCTGCAAATAGGATCATCAACAGGGTAATAGGATTACCCAGATCAGGTAAATTAAATTTGATTTAATTTATATTTTAATTTTATTTTATTAAAATAATAAGAATCAGATCTGAAACATATCAAGATCTGATTGGGATCAAGAAAATTTTTTTTGAAATATATCTCTTGATCTGATCAGATCTGAACGAACCTGGACCGAGAAATCAGGATTTCCCTTTAGTTTCTTGGTGAAGAAACTATTGCCTTTAAAATTGAACTTGAGAAAGTTTAATAGGTAGAAAAACCGATACCAGTAGCTGAACCTAAACCAGATTTGATCAGATCAAATCCAGAGCCTAGTGAACCTGCACCATTAAGATGATCTAGTAGAGTATCACGTTAGCCGGACAGATA
This sequence comes from Cocos nucifera, assembly GCA_006176705.1. Taxonomy (NCBI): domain Eukaryota; kingdom Viridiplantae; phylum Streptophyta; class Magnoliopsida; order Arecales; family Arecaceae; genus Cocos; species Cocos nucifera. The sequence continues at coordinate 170,492 of QRFJ01000301.1, forward strand.
TAGATACTATAGTTTCTTAGTCCAGGATGGTGATCCTATTGAACTCGATGAGAACAACGAGGATCCGATCACCTATATGGATGCAATGTAGAAATCTGATTCCAAGAAATGGCTTGAAGTTATGAAATTCAAGATGGAGTCCATGAAGGTCAATGATGTGTGGACATTGGTTGACCCATCCGAAGGGATTAAATCCATTGGATGTAAGTGGGTCTTCAAGAGGAAGAGAGGCATAGATGGAAAGATGGAGACTTATAAAGTCCATTTGCTTGTCAAGAGGTATCGTTAATGTTACGGTATTAACTATGATGAGACATTCTCTAATGCGGTAATGCTCAAATCTATTCGGATAATGCTTATGATAGTTGTCCATCTAGACTATGAAATCTGGTAGATGGATGTGAAGATGGCTTTTCTAAATGAAGAGCTGACCAAAGAGGTATATATGATACAACCTAAGGGGTTCACATCCATAGATGAGTTCAAGGTGTGCAAGCTTCAAAGATCCATTTATGGATTGAAACAAGCATCTTGGAGTTGGAACATGCATTTTGATAAGATGATCAAAACGTATGATTTTGTTAAGAATAGAGAAGAGCCCTGCATTTATAAATAGATAAATAATTCGATAGTGATATTTCTTATCTTATATGTGGATGATATTTTCTTAATCGAAAATAACATCCCCACACTACAAGAAATAAAATATGGTTGTCATCTCAATTTTTCATGAAAGACTTGGATGAAGCATCCTACATCCTAAGGATGAAAATCTATAGGGATAGATCTAAGAGAATACTTGGGTTATCCTAGTCCATGTACATAGAAACCATGCTAAAGAGGTTTAGTATAGAGAATTTCAAAAAGAGCTATCTTCTGATAGGCCAAAAAATTTCTCTCTAAGAAGGATTGTCCGATAACTCTTGAAGAGAGAGAGAGTATGAATAGAATCCTACATGCTTCAGTAGTGGAATCTATCATGTACATCATGATATGTACGAGACTAGATGTGGCATACTCACTAGGAGTAGTGAGTAGATACCAATCTGATCCAGAAAAAAAATCACTGAAAGGTAGTGAAAACTATTCTTAAGTATTTGATAAATACTAAGGACCAGTGATTGATCTATGGTGAGTTAGATTTGAAACTAGTAGGATTTACAGACTCTAGCTTTCAATCTGATCATAATGATAGTAGAAGCATGTCGGGTTATATCTTTATCCTAAATGGTAGAGCAATCTACTAGAAGAGTTTCAAGCAGCATACTATGGCAGACTCTATATACGAGGTAGAGTATATCGCAGCATCGATACCGTGAAGAAAGTTGTGTGGCTAAGAAAGTTCATCATCGAGCTTGGAATAGCATCCTTCCTTGATGGTCCTATTCTGCTCTACTATGATAGCACTGATGCTATTGCTCAAGCGAAAGAATCAAATGCACACTAGTAGATGAAGCATATACTGCACTATTACCATCTGGTTTGGAAGATCGTGGATTGAGATAATATCGACCTTTAGAAGATCGACGAAAAGAAGAACCTGACTGACCCCTTCACTAAAACCTTAGTGGTAAAGGAGCTCAACAACCACAAGTTGAAGATAGGTATTAGATATTGTACTAAGTAGCTTTAGGATAAGTGGGAGTTGTTGAAAATTATGTCCCAAAGTCAATAATTAGCCTGTTGATGATTATACTACTTTATACTTGTACATAATTTATTATTGAATAAAATATTATTCTAGTTTTTTCATCATAAATTCTACATCTTTTAATGAACTCTTTCTGTTATGATGAAGTCCTTAGGATTATTTAGTTTCGATAAGAAAAGGATTTATCAATTAGTTCTTAAATTATTCACGATCAAATAATACGTTGTTAATCAAGATAACAACATTTATCGAGTATAGATTGCTGTATGCCATATAGGTTGGTTGTCCTCTTAACCAAGGAGTATGGAGATACTGGTATGGCATACAGATGAGATGTAAGGATACATCATCACTAAACGTGATCAACTTCATAGCATTCTGCTCTTGAGAATTGCTCTGATAGGATATGGGTATAAGTGTCCCTTAGACCTGGATTACCATAGTGGCTTACAAGCAACTCACTATGCTTTGTTATCAGACTACCTAAATTTCTAATTCTATAATGGAAGGTTTTTGGGCATAGTCAAGTACTTGTGAAGTCGGGTGTGATCAAGATGGGATTAACCACTTCAAGGATTTAGAGAAAATGCATCACTGTATTTTAATTTAGCAAAATCTTGATCAGGATAATCCATGAGATGGATTTGGTATTTTGAAATACAATGTGGATGATCTAATCAGGGTTAACAGTTAAACTTTGAGTTATCTTATGAGTATTTTGGTCAAGGGGATGAATTATATGGAAACTATATCTACATGGGTTCTAAGAGTGTTGCTTTACACATTCAACCTATCCAACCATCGGATATCATTTTTAGATAGTCACTTCAATTGGTATAAGAATTTATTTCTATACTACTGACTTAGGTTTGATCTTATGGGGTCACACACATAAAAGATCTCGATCTAATCGGATTGTTGATCAATGATTTAAAATCATTCTTAGGTCAAACAATCAACACGATTATTGTTTGACCTAGTGCAAGATTGCAGGAGGATCGATTAGTAATTAAATTATTAATTAGCTTAATTTGATTATGTCATAGGACTGAGATTAAGTCTAATTAAATATAATTTAATTAGATTTGGTTTGAGCTTGATTGGATCAAGTTCAATTGGTTTATTGGATGAGCCAATTATAAGGAAGAACAAGTCCTAGTTCAATTAAGACTTGCATGCATCCAATTTCTAATTTGATTAAAAATTAAATTAAAATTAAATCTAATTTAATTAGTCTCATAGTTGGACTAAGACCTATTCTAATTGGGTTGAATTAATTCTAATTTAATTTGGTTCAAAAATCAAGTTTAACCAAGTCAAAATTGGAAGTCCTAGTGTGACTAGGACTTCCCTTCCTTGCACCACCTTTATCCCAATGCCCCCATGCCATTTCTCTTAAGGTTTTTGGGTAAAACTCCTCACATTCTAGAGTCTCACGTGCACTCCCTTGCTCTCCTTCTCTCTTACATGGTATTTGGTTGTGGACCAAGTCAAACAAGGAAGTTAGTTTTCAATTTGAAATTCTATTGGATAGAATTTTAGGAAACTTAAACTCCTTCCTTGTGGCATCAACCCTACTAGAATTTCTCTAAAATTTTTAGTGGAAAAAGGGCATGTTTTATGCGACAAAATGAGGTGGCCCACGGCTGGAAAAATGGAGGGGGCACCCAAGTGTTGGGTGCCCCATATCTTGCCTTATTTGAACATACCTTGCTAGGTTTTTGACCTAGATAAAGATTGTTCCATATCTCTCTATAAAAGGGGACTTTGGGCATGATTTTTTTAGAAGTTCCAGTCCTAAGAGAGAGCTATTAGGGCATGGGAAAAACTTGGGAGGGAAAGCCTTGGGCATGGGTTTTTGTGGAGACACTAATCCAAGTGTCTTGGTGAGATAAACAAGGAAGAAGAAGATGGGTTCTTCTTCTAGAATTTTTCTTTAACCTCTTCCTCCTCTTTTTTGTGAGTTTTTGAGACGTGTCTCTTCTTCACAAATCCTCTTTCTTCTCTTTTAAATATTGGAGGGTCCATGAATTTAGGAAGGAGGTTCCAGATCAGCCATCGAACAAGGATCAACACAGTACTAGCAAATTGTGCTGATTTTCTATCATCGGATTTTGGATCCTGCATCGAGGCCTTGTGTGGACAACTTGTATAGACCGGACACGTGTGCAGCTTGGAGCAATGACAGCCTCAGATTAGTAAGTTAAAAAATCCAACTTGCAAAGGTAAGGATGGTACAATCTTTCTTTCTCTTATCTAGATTTGATCTAGTGTTGGTTTGCTATTGATTTGATCAACATTATCCTTTCTTATTTTTATTTTCAGATTTAATAACATGCTTAAATCATGTGATAGAATCCTAGATCTAGGGCTCTTTCATGTTTTTTGATGAATTAATATGATTAGTTCATCTCTTTCATTGCATGTTTTTAAAAAAGTTTTAAAATCTGATCAAGAAATCCTAGATCTGTTTCCTTCAATTAAAACTCATTGATCAGATCAATAGGATGAATACCTATTCAGTGAATTTTTTGACATATCTAGGAGAGAATAGGACTCTCTCATAGTAGACTCCTCCTGGAATACTACATGATGTTAGTGTATCAGAAAGAAAATATCGAACTTTGTTAGACATGATTCGATCCATGATAGGGGTTTACTAGTTTGCCTATTTCAAGGTTAAGCTCTTGAAACTACTTGTTTTACTCTAAAAAATTATTCTAAGTAAATCTATTATAAAAACTCCATCTGGAATATGGATCGGGAGCAGACCTAGACTCTCTCACCTTTGGGCTTGAGGTTATCAGGTCTACATCAAATATTTGCACATAGATAAACTTGGAGCCCGATCCCATAGGTGTATGTTTATAGGGTATCCCAAGAAAACTAGGGGTTATTACTTCTACCATGCTGAAGAACAAAAGTTGTTCTCAGTAGTAGGGCATTTCTTTTGGAAAGAAATTTCTTAAAGAAGAACTGATGCCTGAAAAATTAAACTTGAGGAAGTTCTACCGGTAAAAAGAACTAACATAATCTATTAATCTACAGAACCAGATTTAATTAGATCAAATTTGGAGCCCATTAAAGAGGCACCATTAAGGAGATTTAGTAAAGTACCATACTAATCAGATAGATACTTTATTATCTAGATCTGGGATGACGATCCTATTGAGCTTGATGAGAACAACAAGGATTTGATCACCTATATGGATGCTATGCAGAGATTTGACTCTAAGATGTGGCTTGGAGTCATAAAATCTAAATTGGAGTCCATGAAAATTAATAGTGTGTGGATACTAGTTAATTCACCTGAAGGAATAAAATTCATTGGATGTGATTGAATTTTCAAAAGAATCAAAGTGGCATAGATAGAAAGGTGGAGATCTATAAAGTCTATTTGGCTATCCTCTCAGAGTTGGAAACATATGTTTTGAACATATGTCTTCGTTGTGAACAAAGAGGAACCCTATATCTATAAGTGGGCATAAGGTTCTATAGTATTATTTCTTGTATTATTTATGGATGACATTCTCTTAATCGAGAATAACATTCTAGTATTACAAAAAATAAAGATTTAGCTATTATCTTATTTCTTCATGTAGGATTTGGGAGAAGCATCCTACATCCCAGAGATGAAGATCTATAGTGATAGATTTAAATGGATGCTTGGATTATTTCAATCCATGTACAACACCAGACATGATATACTCACTAGAGGTAGTGAGCAAATACCAGTCTAATCCAAGTGAGAATTACTGGAAGATTGTATAGACAATCCTTATGTATTTAAGAAATACTAAGATCCAGTAACTCAAATATGGAGATACTGACTTAAAACTTATAGGATATTTTAATTCTAGTTTTTAGTCAGATAAAGATGACAGCAAGAGAGTGTCGGGTTATGAATTTATCCTAATTGAAGGAGCAATATATTGAAAAAGTTTCAAGCAGAATACTATAGCCTATTCTATTAGTGATGTAGAGTATATCATAGCATCTGATGCTGCCATGTAGGCTGTGTGGTAGCATAAGTTCATTAGCAAGCTGGGAGAGGCACCCTCCATCGATGGTCCCATCCTAATGTAGCACTGGAGTCATAGCTCAGGTTACAAAATTGAAGGTACACTATAAGACCAGTAAACTCTACATCGCTATCACCTTAGATTTTAGAATAGGATGACGTCGACTTTTAGAAGATCGATGGAAAAGAAGAACTTGATAGACTCATTTGCTAAAGCCTCGAAATAAAGGAGTTCTACGAGCTCAAATGAAAGATAAGATATTTGATATTATTCTGATTGGCTTTAGTCCAAGTGAGAGTTGTTAGAAAATGTATCATAAAGCCAATCATCTAAATTATGGATAATTGAAATCAGTATATAAATTATCAAATAATAATAGTTATTTAGCTTATTCATTATAAAAATTTTATCTTTCTTAAATGAACTTCTAAGTTATGATGTTCTTAGAACCACACTTAATCAATAAAGAATGTCTCATTGTATTTTTGAGTGCAGTTAAGTACTTATAGAGTCGATGTATGAGTCAAGATGGGATTAACCATTCCTGATTAACTTTAGAAAGAGAATGTCTCACTGTATTTTAATTTAGCAAAATCTAAACCTCGGTAATCCTTATGAGGAGTCATAGGATTTGCAAAATTTTGAAATACAATATGGGTGACTTGTATGAGTATTGGCAGCAAATTTGAAGTCAGCCTGAATAGAATATTATTGATCAGAGGGATGAATTATATGATAACCATAGGTCAAAATTCTAAGAATATTGCTTTGCATACATTCGATCTATCCGGACATCGGGTACCATTGCTAGATGGTCATTTTGATTGGTATAGGAATTGATTTCTATGCTGCCAGCTTAAGTTCGAACCTATGGGGTTATACACATAATAGATTATTATCTGATTGAATAGTTGATCGATGATTAAGAATCATTCAGTGATCGAATTATCAATATGGTTGATGATCGATCAGATGCAAGTATTGCAGGAGGATCGATTGGCAATTGAATTTCTAATTAGCTTAATTTGATTGAGCAATTAGGCTAAGATTAAGTCTAATTAAATTAGATTCAATTAGAATTAGTTTGGACTTAATTAGGTTAAGTCCAATTGATTTATTGGATAAGCCAATTTCAAGAAAAAATAATTTCTTATTAAATTAGGACCTATATGCACCTAATTTCTAATTTGATTAAAAATTTAAATTATATTTAAATCTAGTTTAATCTAATTTAATTAAGCTCCTAGTTGGACTAGGATCATCCTTAATTGGATTGCATTTATTCTAGTTTAAATAATATTTAAATTGGGTTTGACCTAGTCTAAATTCTTCTCTTGCGCCACTAAGAAAGATCCTATGCCCCTTTTTGGTTTTATTCTAGAAGTCTATGTGGGTTTTTCCCATGCCTAAGAAAGGTGTTCCATGCCCCACACCTGGTGGTTTCGGAATTTAATTGGAATTGGTCAAATTAGGTAAGTGGTTCTGCCTTAGATAGAGTCCTTGAATTCCAAAACTCCTCTTCTCCCTTTGCACCATATTTCCCATGCCAAGTTTTTTTTTTTTTTTGGTCACCTCTTTTTCATTTTTTTGGTGCATGAGGTTCTGATTTCACATTCCTAATATTTAGGAGGTGGTGTTCAAGAGTTGGACGCTCGCCAAACTCCTTGTTTAAATCCCTAAAAGGTAGGGATTTGACCTAGTCTTCCTAAATTATACGTTACCTCCTTTTTAAATGATATATGGCATTAGAAACCTAGTTTTTGGGCATGCAAAAATCAGAGAAAGAGAGGGTGAGGGGTGTGGGAGGTTGGCATCTAAGGAGTTGGGCATTGAGGGTGTATTTTGGACATGATATGGATCATGTCCTATTGAGACAAGGAGAAGAGAAGATGGTCTTCTCTTAGGTTCTACTTGAGAATTTTTTCTTGTCTATATTTTGCAAGATTTTTCTATGAGAAAAATGAGAGAGAAAAGAAGAGAGGGTATGGGAAAATTCTTGAGGAGAAGGTCTCCTCTTATCTTGAAATAGAGATGTATTTAGGATATCAATGGTTGATGTCTTGAAAGAGATGTGTCTTCTCTTAGGGCTTTTTCTTAACCCTTTTCTTTTCACTTTTTGAAAAATCCAAGAGTTGGACTTCTCCCTCAATCCTTCTCTTATTCTTCATCTCTTAGAGGGTCCAAGAGATCTGAAGAAATATTTATAGATCGACCATCAGGAGGGATTCGCGAGAAGCTAGCACTTTAAGTGGATCTTTGTTCGATGAACCTTCAGTCTATGTAGAAATCTCATGTGGACTATCCATAGAGACTGGACATGCTATGTAGCTCCAAGCAATAAAGGATAATGTCGAATTTCAACTACGGTGTTCACAACCCACGCAATGTAAGAGATCTAATCTCTTTTTCGACCTAGATGAGATTTAGGATTTCTAGAATAGTTCTAGATCTAAGTTATTAATGTGATCAATACCAATCATTGTTTTATTTTTTTGATTTACTTTTGCATCATGATATGTCATAGATCCTAGATGTAGGTTTTAGTGATTATATCACATGCATAATTAGGATAAATAATTTAATTTATGTCTTTCGCTACATCTAATTTTGGAAAAGTTTTGAAATCTATGCATGAAATCCTGCATGGTTTTTCAACACATAGAACTTCCTTTATGATGAAGTCCTTAGAACTATAAATGATCGATAAAAGAGGATTTATCGAATAGTTTTTAAATCATGTTCGCAACCAATTGATACATTATTACAAGAATGATAACATTTATCGAGTGTAGGTTATTGTGTATCATATAGGTTGGTTGTCCTCTTAACCAAGAAGTGTGGAGATATTGGTATGGCATATAGGTGAGATATAGGAGTACATCATCATTGAATAGTGACTCACCTATGGAGTACTCTGCTATCAAGAGATGCATGCAAAGGATATGGGTATAAGTGTCCCTCAGACCTGGGATCACTATGGTGACTTGCAAGTAACTCATCGTGCTTTGGTATCGTACTACCTGTATTTTTAATATAGTGATGGAAGGTTTTTGGATATAGTCAAGTGCTTGCAAAGTTGGTATGTGAATCAAGATGAGATTGATCTCTCCAGTGGAAGGTAATGCTTCATTGTATTTTAATCCAGTAAAATCTTGACCAAAGTAATCCATTAATTATCACAAGATTTGAGGAAGGTTGAAATACAATATGGATCACTATTTCAGGATTGACAGTTAAACCCTAGGTCATCCTGGGTATTAAGGGTTAAAAGGATGAATTATGCAATAACCATATGCCAAGGTTCTTAAAATATTATTTTGCAATCATTTAACCTATTCGGCTGTCGAGTATCATTGCTAGATGGTCACTTTAATTAGTATAGAAAATTAGTTTCTATACTACCAGCTCAGTGTTCGAACCTATGGAGTCATGTATATTAGTCATGCAACGTAAAAAAGAATTGACCTAACATCTATATGTTCAATTTGAAAGTGCTTGACTTGATTGAACAAATAGATTTATTTAATTAGAGAATTAAGTTAATGGTCATACAAAATTAAATACTGACTATGTTTAGCTAGCATTGACCATAAGATTCAGATTAATTTTGGGGATGAGTTTGACCTAAAAAAGTTTAAGGTTTAATAAGAGATTGAATTCAAGTCATAATTAATTTTAGATCTGATCTAAATTAATTAAACTTGATTTAATTAGTCAATTATCCAAGTTGGACTTTGACCTAAAATCTTAATTATATTAGAGGTAGACATTCTATTTGAATTGAGTTCGAATCAGATTCAAATTGGACTCAATTTGGACTAAATTTGATTTGGTCAACTAGTGGCTTTGACCCCTGAGATTTGCTCTCATATGTGGCCAACCAAGAGAACATTAGACCTAGAGTTTTTTCAGCTAAGGGCCTTGCTTTGGGCAGCATATAGGTGGGCCAAGAGTTGGCACCAACCTTCTCTCCTAATGAGATTAGGAGAACACCTTAGGATTCCTACTTAGAGTAAGATTTGAACAGTCAAGGTAGTTATCCATATAATCCTTATTTAATAAGGATTCAATCAGGGCTTATGCTTCATCTATATAAAGGAGGGTGACCCCTTGGGCCGTAATGCATGAAAGATCCAACCTTGTAGGCGTGAGCAATGCTAGGCATGAGAGAAAGAGAGACCTAGGAGATCTCTTTCTTCTTCCTCTTGGCGTGTGGGTGGAGGATTTGATCTTGCCACCCCCTCTTCTCCCTTCTTCTTAGTGTGGCACCTCACATCTCATCCCTCTTCTTTATATTGTATGACGTGCGTGTGAAGTAGAGAGTCCATACTTTCAGATCTCGTGAAGCAATATTATAGAATTTTCAGCACCTTAGTCTTTTTCCACTGCGCATCGAGGTATGTTTTCATAATTATTATAAAAATTTTTTAAACTTAAATCTATTCTTCTTAGACTCCATCTAAATATGATTCAGATTTGGAGAATTTTTTCTTCGACTGGTATTAGAGCCAGTCCAGGCTTTGATCTAAATGCAATTAAAATTTTGATTATGCTAAATTTCACATACAAATTGTCACCAAAATTTTTCCTTCAATTAAGATTTTTTTTAAACATGATTTCTTTAAAATTTTGATCTGATATTGATTAGATCTCAATATAGAGGAATCATCTCTAGTTTCATGATTTTTTAATAAGCGATTAGTATTGGGAAATGTGTTCTAAAGCAGGATTGAAGCAAATCCAGAGAAAATTCGAGCTATTCAGAAGATGACTGCTCCAAAAATAATCAAAGAAGTTCAGCACCTGACTGAAAAAGTGGCATCCCTAAATCGCTTCGTCTTGAGATCGACCGAGCGATGCATGCCTTTCTTCCAAGTTTTCAAGCAACCAAAGAACTTCTACTGGATGATAGAGTGCCAACGGATATTTGAGGAGCTCAAAAACTATCTCGGCTCACCTCCACTGTTGGCAAAGCCTGAACCCAGAGAAGAATTATTCTTATACCTAGCAGTCTCTCCGACAGCCTTGGCAGCAATCCTGGTCAAGGAGGAAGCTAAAATGCAGCGACCAGTCTACTAGTAAGCTAGATCCTGAGGGATGCAGAGATCAAGTACTCTAAGTTAGAAAAATTGACTTACTCTCTTTTAATTACTACCAGGAGACTCCGACATTACTTTCAGGGGCACACCATAACGATCCTCATGGATCGACCAATAAAAGCAATCCTTCATCGAATGGATACTTTCGAAAGAATCATAAAATAAGTAATCGAGCTCATGGAGTTTGACATCAATTATCGATCCCGACCATCGATCAAAGCTCAGATATTGATAGATTTTATAGTAGAATGTATCATTCCAGATGAAGTTGAGCTTGAACAGAATGAGATCAGCATCCCATGGTTGCAATCAAGCCTCTCTGAAGAGAGTGCCGATCTTTCTGAAGGTTTTTGGATCCTGTACGTGGATGGTTCATCCAACGCTACTGGAGCAGGTGCGGGGTTGGTCTTAATCAACCTCGAGGAAGTCATTGTTGAATATGTGCTATGCTTTAAATTTTCTATAACTAATAATGGGGTTGAATATGAAGTGTTGATCATCGAGTTAAAAATAGCAAGAGAATTAAAAGTAGATCAACTTCAAGTCTATAGTGATTTTCAATTAGTGGTTTTCAATTAGTGGTCGGCCAAGTTAGTGGCAACTATGAAGCATGGAAGGAAAGTATGATGAAATACCTTGAGAAAGTAAAGAATTTGACTCCGACCTTCGATAGTTTTGGCATTCAATAGATTTCGAGGGTAGAAAATATAAGAGCTAACCTCTTCTCTAAATTGGCCACTTTAGCCCCAAACGAACTATCCAAAGAAGTATTTTTTGAAACTTTAAAATGTCCAAGCTTAGAGGAATCACAGCTTATTATGCAGATTGAGCACGAGCCGAGCCAGATTGAATCATTAGTTGCCTATCTCAAAGAGGAAGTTCTACCTCATGATCCGAAAAAAGCTCAGAAACTCGAGAATCAAGCCTCTTGATATGTTTTGTATGAGGGCAAGCTATATAAAAGGTTGTATTCACTATCACTTTTGAGATGTCTCTAACCTTCAGAGACTGACCTCGCATTATGGGAAGTGCACGAGAGAATTGGTAGAAGTCATGTAGGAGCTAGATGTTAGATATATGTGCCCTAGAAGTCAGAATTGGCTGACACTTGTAATACACTTCTAGGGGCAAAATTGTAATTTTGACTATAATTAATGAAATGGGTTATTTTCTATCACACCTGTGTATTTGGTGTCTGTGATACATCCTTTGAGTTAATGGTAATGATAATTCATATTTTCAAGAGTTGAAAATTTAAGACATGAATAATCATTATTAACTCATAAACAGCTCCCGACCATAGGATCATCACGAGGATGGTGATTGATCCGGAAGGTTGGTGTACGATCGCTTCTCTTTAGTAGATGAGTCTTGAGTCTACGGTGTGGAGACACCGGAGCGAGAGTATAGGTACTCGTTAGAGAACGAGGGCACTGAGCGTGACCACCTCGAGTAGTCATTAGGAAGTCTACCTTCTCGTCAATGACTGACTCGATGCTGCAGTAGTGTGTCTGGTTCTTTGACCTAAGATGCATCGGCAGTTCACCTTGAGGGTGTTATAGTTTGACTACACCATTACTCGGTCTCCTAGCCATATGGAACCCTGAGGTGTATGTTGGCTATGACATGTTCATTGTAGGAACTGGATTGCATCAAGATGGAATCTATCTACCTCGGTGGTAGAGGAGCAGCCCTATGATAATCATGAGAATCAAGTCCTAAAGCCCATGGCCATGGCAGAGTGAAATAATAGAAAGAGTTTCTATTTAGGTTTTCACATTGGACTCGAATCGAATGATTATATCATATGACAGAGACTAGGGTTTGACGAGTTTACCTTAACCCTAATCTGATCGGGGCTCAAGATAGAAGAACTTAATCACACAGGTAGCTGCACCAAGAGGTTCACATTCAGCTCTGATGGGTTGCCACCATATACTGCTAGGTGTCACTGGTGGATTTTGGGAGCAATTAGAATGATTTAGATGATCGATCATTCTAGCTGTTCGAATCAGAAGAGTTCTGATCCATCGAAAGGAGTTTCGATGATGTCTATGATAGAGATCATGACATATCCCATTACCATACAGAACTGAACCTAACTGGGTCACACAAATAAGGGTTTGAATCTGGTGATCATCAATTGAACTGATCTAGTTCAATTGATCTGAATGAGATTCAATTAGGTTCAAGGAAAATCGTGCTAGCACTCGATTGAACCTAACGTTCTTCTTTTACTATCACAAATAAGTTGTCCTAACTGAGCCAAAAGAGTTTGTGCTCAATCAGAGGCCTTCATATGATCTGACTGGAGGTTGTCCAAGTCAGAATAGGTTGTCTTATTTGTAAGACATTACCTGCCATTTTTGGTCACCTGCCATTTGACTTTGGTTAAAAGTCTACCTTTGACTGGTCAAACATTGACCATTGACCCTTTGACTTTTGACCACATGTCATGCACCTATTGGAGAGCTGGTGGGGGCCCTGTCCCCCTGCCAGAACCTGGCAAGGAGAAGGGCGCACGCCAAGGGTGGCGTGAGCCCAAGTAGGAGGCGCCTAGGAGTCCTTGTTGGACAAGGACTCCACCTCCCTTTTGGATTTCAATCAGAGTTCTACTAAGAATCCAGTTTGACTGGTCTTAGGAGCCCTCTAAGGAGGAATCCAGGGGTCTCTATTCCAACCAATCAGATTTAGATCTGATTTCACAAAGGGTTGTGATTGGTTGAGAGGAAGAGGAGTTGGATCACAAGAGGTCTATAAATAAGACCCTGCGCCCAACCCTAATGCTAATGCAATTCAATTGAGAAACCCCACACCCCAAGGCTGCCTCTCCCCTCCTCTCCATGCCATAGCTTCTTCTCCCCTTGCTCTCCACGTCCAAAAGGTGTTTTGGACTTTGGTTGGTGCGATTCAGATCAAGGAAAGGCGATCAAAAGCAAGAAGGCTGCGCTGCTGCAAAAGGACGACTGCAGATCTTCAAAAGAGTTTTGAAGATCCTCCAGATCAGATCCAGATCTGATTTTTGGAGGCGTGATAGAGAAGAAGAGGATCTCCAGATCCAACCGAGTGGATACCGGTAGAGGCCAGGCGCTTGCGTGGCTAGATCCAGAACCTTCCGCTGCAATCAGGATCATCTCCAGGGTAATAGGATTACCCAAATCAGGTAAATTAAATTTGATTTAATTTATCTTATTTTATTTTATTTATTAAAATAATAAGAATCAGATCTGAAACATATCAAGATCTGATTTGGATCAAGAGAAAAATTTTTGAAATATATCTCTTGATCTAATCAGATCTGGACGAACCTGGACCGGGAAATCAGGATTTCCCTTCAACTGGTATCAGAGCCATGGTTCTAAATTATTTAGATCTGATTTTAATTTTATTTTAATTAGAAAATAAAGTGATTTCAGATGTCACATGAGATGTGATCAGATCTGAAATCAAAAAAATTAAAATTAAATGATTTGGATCTAAGAACATGAAGATATGCATGACTAGTTCTAGAATAGAATAGTTCTATAGAATAGTTTTGCATGTCTTTGATTTAATCTGATTAAATCATATTTTAGATCTTCTTATTTACTATTTTCTGATATTATAAGTGTTATAATAACATCTGATAAACAGCAAATAAAAATTATTTAATTTTAAATATCATATGAGATATGATTAGATGCATGACTAGACTAGTTGTAGAATAGTTCTACATAATTGTCTAGATTAGAATTTTATTTTGATTAGATCAATTTAAATCTAATTTTTTAGATTATTATGTGATAATTTAGATCTGAAAACATGCATGATTATGATACATGAGATGTATGCAAAATATGCCATGATTAGATCTAAACTTTATATATGAGATATATGATATAGATCTATAACTGTTTTGTAGTATTTGACATGTTCCTGATTAAGGCGTTCCTCTTGGCCGTCCGGTCATAAGAACGAAGAAGGGTTTAAAGGCCCTCTCTTTCCCATTCGATGGGGTGTTCTTATGACGTGTAGGGGTGCTGCGTGTTCGTCCTTAATCAGAAACCCAAAACTTACTTTCTGCAAAACCCTAGATCCTGAAACCCTAGGATTTATTGTGCATATTTTGTTTATGAACCCAACTTAATTAAGAATTAAGTTTATGGAATATTAATTAGGTCTAAAATTGAGAATTTCAGATCTAAGACATATTCATAATACTGGGTTCGGGCTTGGGTAGCTCAATTAGGTCTAAGCGGTTGATCAAACCGAATCAAGAGTTGGTTAGATGGGATCAACAATGCTTAAATTGACCAGCCTAATAGGATTAAGTCTGGGTCAAGATCGAGTCACGATCAAGCAAGACCTAATTAGGCTCAGAGGTTAGAGTCTGGATTGTAGGCTAACCCAATTGGTTCTGACTCAACAATTTGGTGTCTAAGGTAAGTTTGGCACAGACGACCGACTGGTTTTTAATTGGAAGCTACTCGACCTGAATGCGTTCTTGTGCGAGTTAACGGCATATTCCTTCCACCGGTCTCACTTACCTGGCCATATCTGTTGACACAGTTCTGATCTGAGGTGGTCAATAATCCGAGCTGACCCATGCCACTAGGTTAGTCATAATTGTTATGACTAAGCCAAGTCTAGTTTAATGAGACCTGAATCAATTCTCCCTAAGAAAAGATTAAGTCTGAGGTCTTCCACCATTGTAGATGTGCGGGCCCTTCCCGGGGTTGATTGTTCTCGGCTGGATACAGTGGCTCAGTTGCACCGGGAAGATGCAACCATGTCTATTAGGCATTGGATGCTATGGGCTGGAGGATGAGTTGGGCTCAATATTTCCGGATACGGTGAGAGACCCAATTAGGAACCCAGTCTATGCAAATGGTGGGTCTGACTTAACTAAGGAGTGGATCAATATTCCGGATACGGTGAGATTCATGAATTAGAGACCAAGTTTGGGTGCACCATGATTAGAGAATCATTGAACAAGAGTTGTTCACTCATTGGCTAACCCATCACCAATAACTGTTAGGTGAGGTGATGAGTCAGTTGGTGAGACCGCACCACCCACTAGAAATCATCAATCGTGGAGATTTTCGCATCTCTACAGAGGGAGTGTAGGGATCCGAGAAAATAGTGGGAGCTAATTTGTTTAAAAATAAAATCCCTAAACAAATTGGTCAAGTCAAAATTACAGTATCTAACTAGAATCTTTGACTCTCTACAGGAAAATGTCTGCGTCCAACCCACTGGCACGTATCCTAGACACACATAGACTGACTGGACCCAATTATAAAGATTGGCTCAGGAACTACAAAATTGTTTTGGGTTCAGAGAAGTTAACCATGTTTTGGACCAGGACCCTCCCACCTTACCAGCTCGTCCATCCACTGAACAGAGAGCGTCTCTGGAAAAATGGATTGACGAAGACAATAAGGCCAGATACTACATGTTGGGCTCGATGTCTGATGAGCTCCAGCGCCAACATGAAGATATCGGGACTGCTCGCCAAATGTTGGCTCACCTGCAGGAGATGTTTGGTGAACAGAGTCGCGCAGCCAAATATCAAGTCACGAAATGACTTTTTAAGGCTAAGATGCGTGATGGGCAGTCAGTCCAAGATCACTGTCTGACAATGATCAAGGACATGGAAGAGCTTGAGAAGCTCGGTGTGAAGTTGGACTTGGATCTGCAGAACGATATTATTCTGCAATCCTTGACTGATGCATATGGGCAATTCATCATGAATTACCACATGCATAAACTTCAAAATTCCTTGGCCGAGTTGATGAATATGCTGGTTACCGCTGAGCTTTCTATGAAAGGTTCTAAAGGCTCAGTTCTTGCTATGGAACGGACTTCTTCCAAAAGAAAGTCTTATGGAAAGAAAAAGAAGTCTGTGAAAAAGCAAAAGGTGGAAGGATCAAAGAAGAAGAAGGCAGAACCGAAGAAGAAGGTCGATGGCAAAGGAAAGTGTTTCCATTGCAACAGCGACGGCCATTGGAAGCGGAACTGCCCTACTTACCTGGCCACCCTGAAGAACAAGAAGGAAGGTCCTTCTGGAGGTATGCTCGTTATTGAGTCTAACCTTACGGTTTCTTCTGCATCCAGTTGGGTGCTTGACTCTGGTTCTAGTGCTCATCTGTGCACTTCTATGCAGGGTCTTGAGGATAGCAGGAGGCTGAGGGATGGAGACATGATCCTACGCATCGGTAATGGAGCAAGAGTTGCTGCAGTAGCCGTGGGAACATACCCTCTTCGATTACCATCTGGTTTAGACTTAGTTTTAAAAGACTGTTATTATGTGCCTGCAGCTAGCAGGAATTTGATTTCTGTTTCATGCTTAGCACAAGAAGGTTATGTGATCACCTTCTTTAAGGACCATTGTAACATTCTTTATGAAAGAAATAAAATTGCAAATGGTTTCCTTGTTAATGGTCTTTATCAGTTGCATATTGATGTACCTATTTTAACTATCGAGCAAAACGTGAATGCCAAACGACCTAGGGATAGTCCAAACGACAGATATCTATGGCACCTGAGATTAGGTCATATAGCAGAAGATAGGATTAACAAATTGGAGAAAAATGGGCTATTGAGTCCATTGACTTTTGAGTCATATCCAACTTGTGAATCTTGTCTTCAAGGCAAAATGACTAAACTCCCTTTTGTTGGACATGGGGAGAGGGCCACAGATCTCCTTGCCCTAGTACATACTGATGTGTGCGGCCCATTTCGATGTGCCGGCTAGAGGCAATTTTGTCTACTTCATTACCTTTACCGATGATCTGTCTAGGTATGGGTATGTGTATCTTATGAGACACAAGTCTGAAGCTTTTGAAAAGTTCAAAGAATTCAGACATGAAGTAGAAAAACAAACTGGAAAACCCATTAAGGTTCTTCGATCAGATCGAGGAGGTGAATACCTTAGCCGGGAATTCCTAGACTATCTTAAGGAAAATGGCATAGTCTCTCAATGGACTCCACCAGGAACACCTCAACTCAACGGGGTTTCAGAATGGAGAAATCGGACTCTATTGGATATGGTTCGATCCATGATGAGCTTCACAGACCTCCCTGATTTTCTTTGGGGACATTCATTATTAACTTCAATCTATTTACTGAATAGGGTTCCCTCTAAAACCGTTCCTACCACACCGTATGAGATATGGCACGGTAAGAAACCAAGTCTGAGTCATCTCAGAATTTGGGGTTGTCCGGCTTCATGTCAAAAGACAACAAGCGGACAAGTTAGAGTTTAGGTCCTTTAGAGCTCGATTCATAGGATATCCTAAAGAGTCATTAGGATACTATTTCTACATTCCAGAAGACCACAATGTGATTGTGAGTCGACATGCCATCTTTCTTGAAAAATAGTTTATTCAAGATAGCGGCATTGGAAAGCAGATTAAGCTTGATGAGAAAGTCTCACAAGCAGAACGAGCTAAGGACCAAGTGGAACCAAATCAGGTTGAGCCAATAAGAACACTACCTCCTCCACCTCGTAGATCGGAAAGAGTTTCCCGTCCCCCTGAAAGATACTTAGGTATTATTTCAGAGGACGTAGAGGAAATGTTCCTCATAGGTAATGGTGCTCATGGTGATGATCCCAAAACCTACAACGAGGCGATATCAGATATCGACTCCGAGAAATGGCTTGAGGCAATGAAGTCAGAGATCGACTCGATGCACTCAAACCAAGTCTGGACCTTGGTAGATCCACCAGAAGGTATAGTACCTATTGGGTGTAAATGGATCTTCAAGAGAAAGATTGGTGCAGATGGGAATGTGGAGACATTCAAGGCTAGACTGGTGGCAAAAGGTTATAGTCAACGCGAAGGCATTGACTATCAGGATACCTTTTCCCCGGTAGCTATGCTAAAATCCATCCGCACATTGCTTGCCGTTGCAGCCTATTTCGATTATGAAATATGGCAAATGGACGTGAAAACGGCATTCCTAAATGGATATCTTGAGGAAGATATCTATATGGAACAGCCGCTAGGTTTCACATCCAGTGATACTGATCACAAGGTTTGCAAGCTGCAAAGGTCCATATATGGACTTAAGCAAGCATCTCGGAGCTGGAACACTCGTTTCAATGATGTGATCAAAAAGTTTGGTTTCATCAAAAATGAAGAGGAACCATGTGTTTTCAAAAGGGTCAGTGGGAGCGCTGTTGTCTTCCTCGTATTGTACGTGGATGACATCCTCCTTATTGGGAATGATATTCCCATGTTGACATCAGTCAAGATGTGGTTGTCCAAGGAATTCTCCATGAAAGACCTAGGTGAAGCATCCTTTATTCTAGGAATTAAGGTCTATAGGGATAGACCGAATAGGATGCTAGGACTTTCACAGAAGATGTACATAGAGGAAGTACTAAAGAGGTTTAGTATGGAAAACTCTAAGAGGGGATTAATACCCTTCAGACATGGTATTCATCTTTCCAAGAAGATGTGCCCCAGCACACCTGAGGAAATAGAACGCATGAGCAAGATCCCTTATGCTTCTGCAATAGGGAGCCTCATGTATGCCATGCTATGTACACGACCTGATATAGCCCATGCTGTGAGTGTCACAAGCAGATATCAGTCAAATCCAGGTGAAGAACACTGGACTTCTGTGAAATGTATCCTTAAGTACTTGAGAAGAACTAAGGATATGATGTTGGTCTTTGGTAATGGAGAACTCCTGGTCCAGGGATACACAGACTCGGACTTCATGTCCGATATAGATGATCGAAAGTCGACATCTGGCAGACTGTTTGTGCTGGAAGAGTTCCTAGCAAACGGTGATACCATCTCATCCGCGATTACCTTGAGAAAGGTTACGTTGAGGTCAAGAGAGTCAACTCCACAGATAATGTGGCAGACCCACTTACAAAGCCGTTGGGCCAACAGAAGATCGAAGCCCACCTTGAGAAGATGGGACTTAGACTTGTAGCCAATTGGCTTTAGGACAAGTGGGAGATTGTTAGATATATGTGCCCTAGAAGCCAGAATTGGCTGACACTTGTAATACACTTCTAGGGGCAAAATTATAATTTTGACTATAATTAATGAAATGGGTTATTTTCTATCACACCTGTGTATTTAGTGTCTGTGATACATCCTTTGAGTTAATGGTAATGATAATTCATATTTTCAAGAGTTGAAAATTTAAGACATGAATAATCATTATTAACTCATAAACAGCTCCCGACCATAGGATCATCACGAGGATGGTGATTGATCCGGAAGGTTGGTGTACGATCGCTTCTCTTTAGTAGATGAGTCTTGAGTCTACGGTGTGGAGACACCGGAAGCGAGAGTACAGGTACTCGTTAGAGAACGAGGGCACTGAGCGTGACCACCTCGAGTAGTCATTAGGAAGTCTACCTTCTCGTCAATGACTGACTCGATGCTGCAGTAGTGTGTCTGGTTCTTTGACCTGAGATGCATCGGCAGTTCACCTTGAGGGTGTTATAGTTTGACTACACCATTACTCGGTCTCCTAGCCATATGGAACCCTGAGGTGTATGTTGGCTATGACATGTTCATTGTAGGAACTGGATTGCATCAAGATGGAATCTATCTACCTCGGTGGTAGAGGAGCAGCCCTATGATAATCATGAGAATCAAGTCCTGAAGCCCATGGCCATGGCAGAGTGAAATAATAGAAAGAGTTTCTATTTAGATTTTCACATTGGACTCGAATCGAATGATTACATCATATGACAGAGACTAGGGTTTGACGAGTTCACCTTAACCCTAATCTGATCGGGGCTCAAGATAGAAGAACTTAATCACACAGGTAGCTGCACCAAGAGGTTCGCATTCAGCTCTGATGGGTTGCCACCATATACTGCTAGGTGTCACTGGTGGATTTTGGGAGCAATTAGAATGATTTAGATGATCGATCATTCTAGCTGTTCGAATCAGAAGAGTTCTGATCCATCGAAAGGAGTTTCGATGATGTCTATGATAGAGATCATGACATATCCCATTACCATACAGAACTGAACCTAACTGGGTCACACAAACAAGGGTTTGAATCTGGTGATCATCAATTGAACTGATCTAGTTCAATTGATCTGAATGAGATTCAATTAGGTTCAAGGAAATCGTGCTAGCACTCGATTGAACCTAACGTTCTTCTTTTACTATCACAAATAAGTTGTCCTGACTGAGCCAAAGGAGTTTGTGCTCAATCAGAGGCCTTCATATGGTCTGACTGGAGGTTGTCCAAGTCAGAATAGGTTGTCTTATTTGTAAGACATTACCTGCCATTTTTGGTCACCTGCCATTTCTTGTTCTTTGACTTTGGTCAAAAGTCTACCTTTGACTGGTCAAACGTTGACCATTGACCCTTTGACTTTTGACCACATGTCATGCACCTATTGGAGAGCTGGTGGGGGCCTGTCCCCCTGCCAGAACCTGGCAAGGAGAAGGGCGCACGCCAAGGGTGGCGTGAGCCCAAGTAGGAGGCGCCTAGGAGTCCTTGTTGGACAAGGACTCCACCTCCCTTTTGGATTCCAATCAGAGTTCTACTAAGAATCCAGTTTGACTGGTCTTAGGCACCCTCTAAGGAGGAATCCAGGGGTCTCTATTCCAACCAATCAGATTTAGATCTGATTTCACAAAGGGTTGTGATTGGTTGAGAGGAAGAGGAGTTGGATCACAAGAGGTCTATAAATAAGACCCTGCGCCCAACCCTAATGCTAAAAGCAATTCAATTGAGAAACCCCACGCCCCAAGGCTGCCTCTCCCCTCCTTCCTCCATGCCATAGCTTCTTCTCCCCTTGCTCTCCACGTCCAAAAGGTGTTTTGGACTTTGGTTGGTGCGATTCAGATCAAGGAAAGGCGATCAAAAGCAAGAAGGCTGCGCTGCTGCAAAAGGACGACTGCAGATCTTCAAAAGAGTTTTGAAGATCCTCCAGATCAGATCCAGATCTGATTTTTGGAGGCATGATAGAGAAGAAGAGGATCTCCAGATCCAACCCAAGTGGATACCGATAGAGGCCAGGCGCTTGCATGGCTAGATCCAGAACCTTCCGCTGCAATCAGGATCATCTCCAGGGTAATAGGATTATCCAAATCAGGTAAATTAAATTTGATTTAATTTATCTTATTTTATTTTATTTATTAAAATAATAAGAATCAGATATGAAATAAATCAAGATCTGATTGGGATCAAGAGAAAATTTTTGAAATATATCTCTTGATCTAATCAGATCTGGACGAACCTGGACCGGGAAATCAGGATTTTTCTTCACTAGATCCCTATCACAAAGACTACTTTGACAAGGATACTATTGGCCGATCTTTTACCATGACTCTATAGAGTATGTCAAGAAATGTGACCATTGTCAGAGAAATGCAAACATACAAAGATAGCCTACCTTCGAGCTTACTCCACTAAGCACACCTTGGCCATTTGCGCAGTGGGGAATGGATATACTTAGCCCATTCCCAATGGCATTCGGATAATGGAAGTTCCTCCTGGTTGCGATCGACTACTTCACCAAATGGATCGAAGTCGAACTACTAGCAAAAATTACTGAGGTTAAGGTATAGGACTTCATCTGGAAGTCAATCCTTTGCCGATTTGGTCTGCCCCAAACTCTTATAACAGATAATGGGTGACAGTTTGCTAGGATAAGGTTTGCTGAGTTCTGCAAAGATCTAAATATCTTTCATCACTTCACGTCAGTGGTCCATCCGCAGGCAAATGGTGAAGCAGATGTGACCAATAGAATTTTACTATAGGGCATCAAGGCAAGGCTTGAAAGAGCAAGGGGGACTTGAGCGGACAAACTCTACCACATTTTTTGGGCATACCGAACTACTCATAGGCTACCAACTGAAAAAACACCATTCGCCCTAGCCTTTGGGATGGAGGCAGTCATTCCGATCGAGTTTAAACTTCCATCAGCATAAGTCATGGCCTTCAATGAGTATCGTAACTCACAGGACGTTAGCGTCAATCTCAATCTATTGGAAGAAAAGAGAGAAGATGCCCAAGTTTGGATGGTAGCCTACAGATGAAGAGTAGCTAGATGCTATAACTCTAGAGTAAAAAGCAAAGCAATCAGAGTGGGGGACTTGGTGCTCTGATGAGCGTCCATTTCTAAGCCTCAAGAGCAAGGAAAGCTCATCCTGAATTAGGATGGTCCGTATAGAGTGGAGGAGGTCATCCGATCTGAAACTTACCGCTTGAAGGAGCTTGGAGGGGCGACACTCCTATGGCCTTGGAATTTGGAAAACTTAAGAATATACAACCAGTAACTTTCCTTCAATAAAGTTTTTTTCTATTTTAACATCATTACTTCTTGACACAAGGATTATGTAATGACAACTCTAAAGCAACCAAAAGTGGTCCGTTAGGAATAGGAGGAGAACCTCGTCCTAATGGAAGCAAGGTTGAAGACCTCATTGAACTAAGATGAGATGAGGAGAGAGGCCATACCAACGTCTCTAATGTGCCTCTACAACCCGTTAGAAATAGGAGGAGAACCTCGTCCTAACGTGAGCAAGGTCAAAGGCCTTATTGAACTAAGATGAGATAAGGGGAGAGGCCCTACCAATGGCCCTAATGTGTTCCTACAGCCCATTAGGAACAGGAGGAGAACCTCATCCTAATGTGAGCAAGGTCAAAGGTCTTGTTGAATTAAGACGAGATGAGGGGAGAGTGAAGAAAATAGTGTAGGATTTGCTAAGCTATTTTCAAAATTTTTTGAAAGTAGCAAAGAAGAAGCAGAAAATAATTAATCAAATTAATTATCTACTGATCATATTAGATTATTTAACCCTACACATTATGATCTAAACATAATATGCATGCATACACCAATAGATCTGAAAATAAAACTATGTAGTGAACTATTTACTACATCTACGTGTTCAGAATACAATACCTTTTTATGGATAGTTGATCACCATGATCTAATCATTGTCAAGGAGTTCCACTGGTCACAACATAGCTACACAAGTATCTAGCCTCTATGGATCATCCACACGAGGCTCTTGGTCTTGATCGGCTCCCACGTGAGTGCTAGCTCGACACCAGAGTCTTTCAGGGGCTATTTTGATTGAATGCCTTTGATCCTTATCTATAGGCTTCATGGATACTCTAGATCATTGGCAGACATAGTAGAGAGGCAGAGGAGGTTCTCCATAAAGTTTTGTGGGCTTTCAACACTCGTAGCTCATGAAATGGATTCCCGAATCCTAGGTTAAAATATTAGATCAAATGCACCTTGAAACCTTGTGCTAGCCTTTCTCTATTTTTTCACCTCATGGGATTTTTTAAAACTTTTTCTCATGCACCAGGAGGCTCACAAAAGTTCTCTCTCAATCTTAGATCTATTCTCTCACATCCCAAAACTTTCTCCTATTTATTTTGCACCAAAGAGAGTAGACACCGCGTGGAGAGAAAGATCGGGTTGGTTGTTAGGCCAAATTCAAACTCCTTTTGAATTCAACCTTCAAACCACCTAATCCCATCCACTTTGGGATGTGAGAAAGGATGGGCAACAACCTCTTTTGCATGGAAAGGAATCATGAGAAACCTTTTCTCGTGTAGCAAAAGTATCGCATAAGAGAAGGGTGGCGCATGGATAAGGTAGAGATTGTTTTTTATCCAAATTTGAATTTCATTCAAATCAAAATAAATAACAACCAAACCTTATTCATTTGGAATGTGGGAGACCTGGTCAAAAGCTCTTTTATGCATGAGAAATAAGTCACGAGAGAATTAGATTAAATTTTTAAGTAGGCATGGGTTAAATGGTGCAAGGAAAGAAGACTAGTCAAACTAGTCTTTGAAATTCAAACTTGAACCAATTGAACCAACCAATTCAAAATAGGTTAGGCCCAATTAGACTAATTTAAACCCAACACATTTAGACTTAATTAGGCTCAATTAAATCTTAATAAAATTAAGAATTGATCAAGCCTAATCTCTGATCAAATTAGGGTTCAAACCTCCTCAGTGATTAGGTCAATCAACGACCTAATCGGGTCAGACCCAACTGAAATCAATTCAATTGGACTTGGACTAAAAATAATTACTTAATTAAATTAAGTTAATTAGTGATCAAATCACTAATAAAACCTCTCATAAAATTAGAATCCAAATTCAGTAGGTGTTTGGACAATAGAGTCCCATCAAAATGAAACTCTTGATCGAAGCATCCCAAACCAGTGGGACTCTTGATCCTAGAGTCTGAAATAAGTGGAACTCATGATTATGAAGTTCCAACTCTCAATCATAGAGTTTCAGACATGTAGGACTCATAGTTTCAGAGCTATGAGACTCTTGATCGAAGAATCCTAGTCCAGTGGGACTCTCGACCACAGACTCCCAGACATTGAAACTCAGTTCCCTAATCCAGTAGGACCCCCAATTGAAGAGTCCCAGTCTAGTGGGATTCTTGACCATAGAATTTTAGTTGAGTGGGACTCTTCACCAGCCATCAGATCAGGTAGAAACCTCTAGTGTGTGTAACTCCGCAAGTCCAAACCTAAGTCGGTAGCACAGAAACCAATTTCTATACTAATCGAAGTGACATCTAGCAATAGTATCTGACGTCCGGATAGGTTGAA
Source organism: Cocos nucifera (assembly GCA_006176705.1). Classification (NCBI taxonomy): domain Eukaryota; kingdom Viridiplantae; phylum Streptophyta; class Magnoliopsida; order Arecales; family Arecaceae; genus Cocos; species Cocos nucifera. The sequence goes on from QRFJ01000301.1 coordinate 195,837, forward strand.
TAATCATAATCGCAATATTCAGAACCTACGCGAATATGATTACTATATAATTTATCCCTATAACCTCTGTGTAATAGATGACTCAGGATTAGACTGTCAACCCTAGAAAATACATCCATGTCGTGTCTTAAAGCAATTAGTCCCGTGACTCCTCACTAAGACTACCTTAGCCAAGGTTTTGCTAAATTAAAATACAATTGAATATAGCTCCTGAAATCAAGAGTGGTGAATCCCATCTTAATACATGCATCGACTCCATAAGTACTTGACTGTACCCAAAAACCTTCCATCACTAAATTAAAAATTCTGATAGTCCGGCACCAAAATATAGTGAGTTGCTTGAAAATCACCATGGTGATCTCAGATCAAAGGAACATTTATACCCATATTCCATCGGAGCTAATCTTGATAAGAGAAAAGCCCTAGAGTTGGTCACGTTCAGTGCAGATGTATCCATACATCTCACTTGCATGCCATATCAGTGTCTCAATACTTCTTGATTTTGAGGACAACCAACCTATATGGCACATAATGATCTATACTTGATAAATATCGTCATCCTAAGTAACAACGTATCATTTGATCATAAACTATTTAAGGACTAAATGATAAATCCTTCTTTGCCAAATCTAGATAGTCCTAAGGACTTCATCACAACACAGAAGTTCATTAGAAGACAACAAAATTTATGATGAAAAATGATAAAAAAACTTTTATTAATTTATAATTTATATACAATTATAAATATGTGGCCCAACCATCAACAGACTGATGATTGGCTTTGGGACACATTTTTAACAATCTTCCACTTGGACTAAAGCCAATCGATGCAGTATCTAATACCTATCTTCGACTTAAAATCGTTGAACTTCTTCATTGCAACAGTTTTAGTGAATGGGTCGGCCAAGTTCTCCTTTCCATCGATCTTTTGAAGGTCGATGTTACCTTGATCCACAATCTCTCAAATAAGGTGGTAGTAGCACAGAATATGCTTCGTCCGCTAGTGTGCCTTTGGTTCCTTTGCCTGAGCAATGGCTCCAGAGCTGTCGTAATAGAGTAGAACTTGACCATCAAGGGAGGATGCTATTCTGAGCTCGATGATGAATTTTCTTAGCCACACCGCTTCTTTGGCAACATCTGATGCAGTGACATACTCCGCCTCGCAAACTGAATCAGTCATAGTGTGCTGCTTGAAATTCTTCCAGCAGATGACCCCATCATTGAGAGTAAATATATATCTCGATACACTCTTGCTATCATCATGATCAGACTGAAAATTGGAGTCTGTGAACCCCACAAGTTTTAAGTCCGATTCATCATATACAAGCCACTAGTCCTTGGTATTTCTTGAATACTTCAAATGGTTTTAATAATCTTTCAGTGATTCTCTTCTGGATTAGATTGGTATCTACTCACTAAACCTAGTGAGTATACCACATCTAGTCACGTACATGTCATGGCATACATTATAGAACCCACTGCAGAAGCATATGGTATTCTTTTCATACGCTCTCTGTCTAGAGGTATTATTGGACAGTCCCTCTTTGAAAGAAAAATTCCATGGCCTATCGGTAGATAGCTTTTCTTAAAATTCTGCATGCTGAACCGTTTCAGCATAGTGTCAATGTACATAGATTAGGACAATCTAAGCAATCTTTTAGATCTATCTCTATAGATCTTTATCCCTAGGATGTAGGAAGCTTCTCTCAGATCTTTCATGGAGAATTATGATGAAAGCTAGATCTTTATTCCTTGTAATATAGGAACATCATTTTCGATTAAGAGAATATCATCCATATAGAATACTAGAAATATTATTGCTGGACCATTAGCCTATTTGTATATGCAGGGCTCCTCTTCGTTCTTAACAAAGCCATATATTTTGATTATTCTATCAAATCGTATGTTCCAGCTCTGAGATGCCTACTTTAGTCCATAAATGGACCTCTGAAGCTTACACACCTTAGACTCATCTATGAACATGAAATCTTCAGGTTATATCATATACACCTCTTCATCCAGCTCTCCATTCAGAAAAGCTATTTTCACATCCATCTGTCAAATTTTATAATCCAGATGGACAACTATGGCAAGCATTATTCAAATGAATTTAAGCATTGCCATAGGAGAGAACGTCTCGTCATAGTCAATAGCATAATGTTGACGATACTCCTTGGCAACCAAATAGGCTTTATAGGTCTCCATCCTTCCGTCTATGCCTCTTTTCCTTTTGAAGATCTACTTACACCCTATGAGTTTTACCCCTTGGGGTGGGTCAACCAATGTCCATACATCGTTGACCTTCATGGATTCCATCTCGAATTTTATGGCCTTAAGCCATTTCTTAGAGTTAGATCTCTGCATTGCATCTGTTGGTGCAGAATTTGGTTGACGTCGGATCGAGCTAGAGTGGAGGAGGATGAGGTCACCATCGATGATCTGCAAAATAAAGTCCCATCCAGAGTCGGTGGTGGTGGCTCCGATAGGACCCTCCGACGATCAAATCAGCTCTTCTGGCCAACAAAAATGGAGTGCTCAGGAATGAGAAGTGAGCTTAGAGCTTTAGAGGGGAGAGAAGAGCTCAGAGAAATCATACCTAGAGGGTCCCTTTTTATAGATGGAGCCTGTAACAGATTGATGGGGACAGCCATATCATCCGATAGTGGGCCGCATGGGGTTTGCTACGAAGAGAGAGGTATCTCCAGATGGGTAGTGGTGGCCATATCATCCAATCATGGGCCGCATAGGATTTGCTATGGAGAGAGAGGTGCCATCAGACTGGTAGTAGCGACCACGTTGTCAGGTCGTGGGTCACATGGGGTTTGTTACGGAGAGAGCAACATTGCCAGACCGATAATGGCAGCCATGCCATCTAGTGGAAGCACGCGTTCGGGGTCTGACTGAGCTGGGGGAGTTCAGAAAGAGGTTGGCTCCTAGAGGAGTCCGACTAAGCTGGAGCGATCCAGAAGGAGTTCGGCTCCTGAGGGAACCCGACTATAGGAGCAATTCGAAAGTAGTTCGACTCCCATAGGCGTCCGATCGGAGGAGTGCAGAGAGAGTTTAGTTTCCGTAGGAGTCCGACTGGAGGAGGAGTTTGACTGAAGGGGCTCGATCGCTGAGGAGTTTGGATGGGGCTCGATCGCTGAGGAGTTCGATCGACTGAAGGAGTTCGGCTAAGGCTCATTCGTTGAGGAGTTTGGATGGGGCTCGATCGCTGAGGAGTTCGACCGACTAAAGGAGTTCGGCTAAGGCTCATCTATTGAGAAGTTCGATCGAGGCTCGATCGCTGAGGAGTTCGGAGGAAGTTTGGCTAAAAGAGTTTGGCTAAGGCTCAAAAGGAGTTTCCGCTTTGAGGAGTTCGATTGGCTAAAAGAGTTCGGCTAAGGATCGGTCCGCTAAGGAGTTCGATCGATTAAAAGAGTTTGGCTAAGGCTCATCCACTGAGGCTCTTTTATGACTATCGGTTGCATTAGGCTGAGCATTAGACTAAACTTCAATGAGAGTGGGGTTTAACCCTAACAATAGTCCCCCCACTCCCAAGTTTAAAATTTGAAGGAAGGGAGTACCAAAATAGACAACTACTGAAGTTCTTTTTCGGACTCTGCACCCATTGAAGTTGAAGCTCGGGGGATCCTGTCTCTAGCCGAGGTCTAGGAAGATCTTATCTTTTGTTGACATTATGGTTGAAGCTCGAGGAAGATCCTATCTCCAATCGAGGTCGAAGGCTGAGCTCGGGGGAGATCTTATCTCCGGCAGTCGGGATGGAAGGAGATCTTATCTTCTATTGAAGCTCAAGGGAGATCTTATCTCCAGCAGTCGAGGTTGAAGGCTGAGCTTGGGGGAGATCTTATCTCCAGCAATCGAGGTTGAAGGCTGAGCTCGGAGGGAGATCTTATCTCCAATGATAGAAATTGAAGGTTGGGCTTGGGGAAGATCTTATCTCCAACAGCCGAGGTTGAGGGCTGAGCACGGAGGAGATCTTATCTCCAATGGCCAAGGTTGACTCGGATGCTCGAAGGAGATCTTATCTCCAGCAGCCAAGGTTGAAGAAGATCTTATCTCCTTTTGAAGCTTGGAGGAGATCTTGTCTCTAGTAGTTGAGGTTGAAAGAGATCTTATCTCCTATTGAAGCATGGAGGAGATCTTATCTCTAGCAGCCAAGGTTGAAGGCTGAGCTTGGGGGAGATCTTATCTCCAGCGGTCGAGGTTGAAGGTTGGGCTCAGAGGAGATCTTATCTCCAGCAGCCGAGGTTGACTCGGACGCTTGGGGGAGATCTATCTCCAGCAACCGAGGTTGAAGGCTGAGCTCGGGGGAGATCTTATCTCCAGCGATCGAGGTTGAAGGTTGGGCTCAGGGGAGATCTTATCTCCAGCAGCCGAGGTTGACTCGGATGCTCGGGGGAGATCTTATCTCCAGCAGTCGAGGTTGAAGGCTGAGCTCGAGGGAGATCTTATCTCCAGCAGTCGAGGTTGACTTGGATGCTTGGGAGAGATCTTATCTCCGACTGTCGAGGTTGAAAGAGATCTTATCTCCTATTGGCAAAGGCCTTGAAGCTCAGTCTTTGACTTTGCTCGCATTAGGACGAGGTTCTCCTCCTATTTCTAGTAGACTGTAGGGGCACATAAGGGCTATTGTCAGGGCCTCTCTCCCTATCTCATCTAAAATGAACGAGGCCTTCAACTTTGCTCGCATTTGGATGAGGTTCTCCTCCTGTTCCTAATGGACTGTGGGGTTACATAAGGGCCGTTGTCAGGGCCTCTCCCCCCATCTCGTCTAAAATGAATGAGGCCTTTGACTTTGCTCGCGTTAGGATGAGGTTCTTCTTCTGTTCCTAATGGGCTGTAGGGGCACATAAGGGCCGTTGTCAGGGCCTCTCGCCCCATCTTGTCTAAAATGAACGAGGCCTTCAATAGTCAAGGTTGAAGGTTGGGCTCGAGGGAGATCTTATTGAAGCTCGGGGGAGATCTTATCTCTAACTGTCGAGGTTGAAGGAGATCTTATCTCCTGTTGAAGCTCGGGGGAGATCTTATCTTCAGTGATCGAGGTTGAAGGTTGGGCTCAAAGGAGATCTTATCTCCAACAGCCGAGGTTGACTCGGACGCTCAGAGGAGATCTTATCTCCACTAGTAGAGGTTGAAGGTTGAGCTCATGGGAGATCTTATCTCCAGCAGCCGAGGTTGACTTGGATGCTCGGGGGAGATCTTATCTCCGACTGTCGAGGTTGAAGAAGATCTTATCTCCCATTGGCGAAGACCTTGAAGCTCGGTCTTCGACTTTGTTCTCGTTAGGATGAGGTTCTCCTCCTATTCCTAACATGGCCACTTTCGATCATTTTTTTCTGTCATCACATAATTCTTGCACCAGAAAATAATAATGCTAAAATGAAGGAGTTTTATTGAAGGTAGATTACTGATAATACAACCTCAGATTTTTTGAGTTTCAGGGTCGTGGAAGCATTATTCCTTCGAGCTCCTTCAAATGATAAGTTCCGGGTCGGATGACCTCCACCACTTCATACGAGCCTTTCCAATTTAGGCCGACCTTCCCTTGGCTCTGAGGTTGAGAGACGGTGACTCATCGAAGCACTAAGTCCCCCACTCTAAATATTTTACTTCTAACTCTAGAGTTGTAGTATCGGGCCACCTTCTGTTTGTAGGCTGCCATCTGGATATGGGCTTCCTTTCTTTTTTCTTTCAGTAGATCGAGGTTAACTCTAAGGTCCTATGGGTTTTGCTACTCATTGAAGGCCACGACTCATATCGACGGGAGCTTAAGTTCAATCGGAATGACTGCCTTCGTGCCAAAGGCCAAAGCAAATGGTATTTTCCCAGTCGGCAACCTTTGTGTAGTTCGATACGCCCAAAGAACGTGGTAGAGTTCGTCCACCCAGGCCTCCTTTGCTCTATCGAGCCTCATCTTGATGCCTTGCAGCAGAGTTCGATTGTCACTTCAGCTTCTCCATTGGCCTGTGGGTGAGCTACCAATGTGAAGTGGTGGGAGATGTTTAGATTTTTACAGAACTCGGCGAATCTCGCCTCAGCGAACTATCACCTATTATTGGTTATGAGAGTTCGGGGTAGACCAAATCGGTAGACTATCGACTTTCAGATGAAGTTTTGTACCTTGGCCTCAGTAATCTTCGCTAGTAGTTCAGCTTCGACCCACTTGGTGAAATAGTCGATCGCGATCAAGAGGAACTTTCGCTGCCCGGATGCCATCAAAAAAGGGCCAAGTATGTCCATTCTTCATTGCACAAATGGCCATGGTGCACTTAGTAGAGTAAGCTCAGAGGCCGACTGTCTTTGTACGTTTGCATTTTTCTGACAGCGGTCACATTTCTTAACATACTCCATGAAATCATGAAACAAGGTCGGCCAATAGTACCCTTGCTGAAGTAGTTTTTATGATAGGAATCTGGCTCCTACGTGACTTCCATAAAGTTTTTCATGTACCTCCCATAATGCGAGGTCGGCCTCTAAAGGTTGGAGACATCTTAGCAGTGGCAGCAAGTACGACCTCTTGTATAACCTACCCTCATACAAAACATACCGAGAGGCTTGATTTCTGAGCTTTTGGACTTCTTTTGGGTCATGAGAAAGGACTCCCTCCTTGAGGTAGGCGATCAATGGGTCAATCCAGCTCGGCTCAAACTCCATCTATAGGATGACCTGGGATTCCTCTGGGCTTGGGCACTTCAGAGTCTCCAAAAATACTTCTTTGGGTAGTTTGGCTGGGGCTGAAGTGGCCAACTTAGAGAGAAGATCGACTCTTGCATTTTTTGCCCTCGAAAATCTATCGAATGCCGAAACTGCCGAAGGCCGGAGTCAAATCCTTCACTTTCCCAAGGTATTTCATCATGCTTTCCTTCCATGCTTCGTAGCTGCCATTAACTTGGCCGACCACCAACTGAGAATCGCAGTAGACTCGAAGCTGATCTATTTTCAATTTTCTTACTATTTTTAATCCGACGATTAGCGCTTCATATTCAGCCCAATTGTTGGTCGTAAAAAATTCGAAGCATAGTGTGTACTCGACGATGACTCCCTCGGGACTGATCAAGACCAATCCCGCACCGGCTCCAGCGGAGTTGGACGAACCATCCACGTGCAGAGCCCAAAAGCCTTCGGGAAGGTCGGCACTTTCCTCGGGAAGGTTCGACCGTGACAACAAGGCACCGATCTTATTTTGTTCAAGCTCAGCTTCAATTGGAATGGTATATTATAGCATAAAATCTGTCAATATCTAGGCCTTGATCGATGGTCGGGGTCGATAGTTGATGTTAAAATTTATGAGCTCGATTGTCCATTTCACGATTCTCCTGAAAGCATCCGTTCAATAAAAGATTGTCTTTATTTATTGGTCCCTGAGGACCATTATGGTGTGCCCCTGAAAATAAGGTCGGAGTCTTCAGGCAGCAATTAGAAGAGAGTAAGTCAATTTTTCTAGTCTAGAGTACCTGGTCTTCGCATCCCTCAAGATCCAACTTACGTAGTAGATCGATCGCTGCATCTTTGCTTCTTTCTTGATCAGGACTGCCGCCAGGGCCATCGGAGAGACTGCCGGGTACAGGAATAATTTCTCTCTGAGTTCAGGCTTTGCCAATAGTGGGGGTGAGTCGAGGTAGTTTTTAAGATCTTTGAATGCCCGTTGGTACTCCACCATCCAGCAGAAGTTTTTTGGTTGCCTGAGAACTCGGAAGAAGGGCATACATCATTCGGCCGACCTTGAAATGAAGTGATTTAGGGATGCCACTTTTTTAGTCAGGCACTAGACTTCTTTGATCATTTTTGCAGCAGTCATCTTCTGAATGGCCTGAACTTTCTCAGGATTTGCTTTAATCCCATGCCTCGACACCATGAACCCTAGAAACTTTTTGGAGGTCACACCAAGGGTGCACTTGGTTGGGTTTAGTTTCATCTTGTGCTTCCTAAGTGCACTGAAGGTCTCTTCAAGGTCAGCGAGGTGGTCTGTAGAAGCTCAATTTTTGACGAGCATGTCATCCACGTACACCTCCATGTTGTGATCGATCTGCTTCTTGAAGATCTTATTGATCAGATGCTGGTATATTGCCTCTGCATTTTTGAGTCCAAAGGACATGATCCTATAATAATAAAGACCACAGTCAGTAACGAAAGCAGTTTTCTCCTCGTCCTCAGGCACCATCCATATCTAGTTATAACCGAAGAAGCCATCCATAAAGGTGAGGAGCTCATGGCTCGAGGTTGCATCCATCAATTGATCAATCCTAGATAGAGGATAGCTATCTTTCGGGCAGGCCTTGTTTAGCTTTTTGAAATCAATGCACATCCTCCACTTGTTGTTCGCCTTTTTGATGAGGACCACATTTGAGACCCAGATCGGATAATTAACCTTTTGGATGAATCTGACTTTAAGGAGCTTGTCTACTTCTTCGGCGATTGCTTTCTATCTCTTCAGGGCATGGTGGCGCATCTTTTCTTTTATTGGCCGATGCTTTAGATCAACGATCAATCGATGTTCCATGACCTCAGCATCGATTCTCGGCATATCCATTGGGGTCCAGATGAAGACATCCGCATTTCTCTTGAGAAAGGCAACGAGTTGCTCCCGAACCTCATCTCCTAAGTTGGAGTCGATCTGCACCATGTGCTCCACGTTCCCATCGTTTAAGGATACAAAGATGAGATCCTCCATAGGCTCGCCCCGCTCCTTAGTGAGGTCATCGTGGACATCCAGCCCATCAATAGGATAAGGGTTAGACCGCTCTTCCTTATGTAGGGTGATTGAGTAGCAGTGCCTCACCAGAGCCTGATCTCCCCTGATCTCTCTGATCTCGTGACTTGTTGGAAACTTCATCTTCAAATAATAGGTTGATACCACCGCCCAAAATGCATTTAGATCAAGTCAGCCAAGAATAGCATTATAGGCGAACGGAGTCCTCACGACTAGAAAATTGACCTACGCCTTAGCTAATTTCGGGCGTTGCCCTACAGTCACAGCCAAAGTTATTATACCCTTAACTAGTATGGCATTGCCAGCGAATCCTATCAGTGGAGAGTTCATAGGTCCCAAGCGATCATCGGATAAGGACATTTTTGAGAAGGCATCATAAAATAATACGTCGGTCGAGGTTTTATTATCCACTAAAATGCGGCATACATCATAGTCGGCAATGTTCAAAGAGATTACAACCACGTTGTTGTGCGGGAACTGGACCCCCTAGGCATCCACCTCGGTAAAGGTCATGGGTTCCTCGGTCCTCCATCTCTTCACCAATCCCTTAGATTCGCTGCCCTCTCCTCGCTGAAGTCCCCTCGAGATAGTATTGATGATGCTGAGAGGCGACCGATCTTCTTATTGGTCCTCTCCCCTTTGTGGCTCAGGCTGCGGTAACGCCCTCGATCGATCTTCTCGCCCTTTGGGCCATCTCTATAGGAATCAACCAAGTCTGCCTCATCTAATGAGCTCCTCAATCTCATCCTGAAGTTAGATGCACTCCTCTGTATCATGATCGTAGTCACGATGATAAAGGCAGAACTTGTTGGGATTGCGCTTGCTGGGGCGAGAATGCATCCTCTCCGACCTTGGTAGCTATTCCCTAATTTCCATCAATACTTAGGTTTTTGGAGCATTAAGGAGGGTGTAATCATGAAATCTTCATTGGGGAGAACCTCGGCGCACCCTTCCATCGGAGCTTCCCTGCCTCCGAGCCTAGGGTGGTTTGGATTCGCTTGCGCTTAGAAGGCATCCAGGAACGCGGCTGAGCTTCACTCGACTTTCCTACCTCGATGGGCTTGCCCGGCCTGTCGATTCACTGCTTGCCAAGGGCTTCATCATCCTTGACCTTGAAGGCCTCTTCAGCCCGAGCATGACCTTCAACTCGAGCTAGCATGTTGGCAAAGTCGCTGGGATACTTCTTTTTTAGGGAGAATAGCAAATCATTCTTCTAGAGGCCACCCTTGAGAGTGGCCATGGTGATTGATTGGTTTAGGTTTCGGACCTCTAATGCGACAGCATTAAATCGGATGACATAAGCCCAGATGGATTTTCCTTCCTTCTACTTGATGGTCATCAGGGAATCCGAACCTCGATGCGGACGTCGACTGCTGACGAAGTGGGCTGTGAACCGATGGCTCATCTGATCGAATGATAAGATGGTATTAGGCTTAAGCATCAAGTACCAGTTTCTGATGGCTCCCTTAAGGATGGATGGGAAAGCTTGGCACAAAATAGTATTTGGCACGCCGTGGAGCAATATCATTATTCAGAAGGCCTCCAGGTGGTCGACTAGATCGGTGGTCCGGTCATAACTTTCAAACTACGAGAGCTTGAAGTTTGGTGGGATTGGCTCTTACATGATTTTCTATGAAAAAAAAGGGTCAGTACAAATATCATTACCGTGTGAGGAGGGAGTGTGATGGAGCTTTTCGATTCGTCAGCTCATTTCTAAGAGCCTTCGATCTAAGAGATCTCCACGGTCATTGATCTCTAGGATTTTTTGGTGGAATGGGTGTGGAGCTTTCCCCTGGGTCGAGTCATGGTCCGAGCAGGGGCCCTCCATCCTTTGCTTCCCCTTTCCAGGGGTCAGAGGCTAGGTAGCCCAAGTCGGTCATTTTCGAATCGGACCACAGGGCTCTGAAGAATCCTACACCGATCAAACTGGTGCTGGGGCCTGTCGATACATGGCCTGCATTGCCTCCATGAGGCCATGAATTTGTTGGACCAGCAGGTTGAATTACTCCGAATCTACCATAGCTATAGGTGGAATCTGAGTTGCTGGGGCTGAAGCAGGAGCATATGGATCTTGACGGAATCGGGCCGTGGAGGCCGTCGATCATCGGATTGAAGCTCTTCTGGAAGGCATTTTCTCTCGAGAAAGAATTCTAGAGAGGAAGAAGAGAGATCTCTAGAGAGGGAGGAGAGAGATCATCGCTAAGCACTCCTTTAAGAATAGGGAGACCTCAAGAACACCTCGAGAATAGAGGTGGCCCTTCCTCTAGCACCAATTCTGTTGGTGCAGAATTTGGTTGATGTCGGATCGAGCTGGAGTGGAGGAGGACGAGGTTACCGTCGGTGACCTACAAAATAAAGTTTCGTCCGGAGCCGGTGGTGGTGGCTCCGGTAGGATCCTTCGACGATCAAGTCAGCTCTTCTAGCCAATAAAAATGGAGTGCTCAGGAATGAGAAGTGAGCTTAGAGCTTTAGAGGGAAGAGAAAAGCTCAAAGAAATCATATCTAGAGGGTCCCTTTTTATAGACAGAGCCTATAGCAGATTGATGGTGACAACCATATCGTCCAGTAGTGGGCCACGTGGGATTTGCTATGGAGAGAGAGGTGTCGCCAAATGGATAGTGGTGGCCATGTCATCTGGTTGTAGGCTGCATGGGATTCGCTATGGAGAGAGAGGTGCCATCAGACTGGTAGTAGCGGCCACATCGTCAGGTCATGGGCCGCATGGGGTTTGTTATGGAGAGAGCGATGTTGCCAGACTGATAATGGCAGCCATATCATCTGGTGGAAGCACACGTTCGGGATCTGACTGAGCTGGAGGAGTTTGGAAAGAGGTCGGCTCCTAGAGGAGTCCGATTGAGCTGGAGTGATTCGGAAGGAGTCCGGCTCTTGGGGAAACCCGACTGTAGGAGCAATCCAAAAGCAATTCAGCTCCCATAGGCGTCCAATCGAAGGAGTGCAGAGAGAGTTCGGTTTTCGTAGGAGTTCGATTGGAGGAGGAGTTTGATTGAAGGGGCTCGATCGCTGAGGAGTTTGGATGGGGCTCAGCCACTGAGGAGTTTGGCCAGCTGAAGGAGTTCGGCTAAGGCTCATCCACTGAGGAGTTCGACTGGGGCTCGACCGCTGAGGAGTTTTGATCGGCTGAAAGAGTTTGGCTAAGGCTCATCCACTGAGGAGTTCGGTCGGGGCTCGACTGCTGAGAAGTTCGACTAACTAAAAGAGTTTGGCTAAGGCTCATCCGCTGAGGAGTTCGATCGGGGCTCAGCCGCTGAGAAGTTCGGTCGGCTAAAAGAGTTCGGCTAAGGCTCATCCGCTGAGGAGTTCGATCGATTAAAAGAGTTCAGCTAAGGCTCGTCCGCTGAGGCTCTTCCATGACTACCAATTGCACTAGGCTGAGCATCAAACTGAACTTCGGTGGGAGTGGGGTTTATCCCCAACAGCATCCATATAGGTGATTGGATCATGATCGTTCTCATCAAGTTTGATAGGATCTCCATCCTGGATCAGAAAATCATAGTATCTGATCGGTTGATGTGGTACTCTATCAGCTCACCTTAAGGGTGCATCTACAATGGATTCTAGGTCTGATCTAATCAGATCCAGCTGAGATTTAACAACTTGTGTCCATTCTTCCATCTATCATACTTCATCAAGTTCGACCTTGGAGACATTAGTTCCTTCACCAAGAAACTCCTTTTCTAAAAAGACTGCCTTAAGGCTGACAAACACTTTTTGCTCATAAGTAAGGTAGAAATAGTATCCTTTGGTTTCTTTTGGATAACCTATAAAACTACACTTATCAGACCTAGGTCCAAGCTTATCTGTTATCAAATATTTGACATAAGCCGGACACCCCCAAACCCTAAGGTGTGAAAGCATTGGCTTATGTCCTGTCCATATCTCATATGGTATTTTATTAATAAATTTATTCAAAATCCTATTTAGAATGTAACAAGCTGACTCGAATGCATATCCCCATAGAAAGATTGGCAAACCAGCAAACCCCATCATGGATTGAACCATGTCCAACAGGGTTCGATTTCTCCTTTCAAACACACCATTATGTTGTGGTGTTCCAGTAGGGGTCTATTGGGAGAGAATCCTGATCTCCCCAAGATATGTCAGACACTCATTGGAAAGGTACTTACCCCATCAATCAGATCGAAGAGTTTTAACTCTTTTCAGTTTGTTTTTCTACCTCATTTCAAAATAGTTTGAATATTTCAAATGATTCAAATTTATGCTTCATTAAATAGACATACCCATACCTCGAAAGGTCGTCTGTGAAGGTTCTGAAGTAGAAATATCCACCTCGGGCACTTGAGCTCATGGGTCCACATACATTCGAATGTACTAGACTTAGGAGTTCATTGGCTCGTTCACTTTTTTCAGCAAAAGGTGACTTGGTCATCTTACCAAGAAGATAGGACTCACAGATCTGAAGTGACTCACAATCACTAACCTCAAGAATTCCTTCTTGAGCTGATCTATTAATTCTATTCTTGCTAATATGACCTAGCCTATAGTGCCAAAGGTAGACATCAGACACATTACTAATTCTAGGGCATTTATCGGAGGATTGAACCACATTAACAGACATAGAAAGTAAATAAATTCTATTATTCAATTGTCCAATCAAAATTGTAATACCATTCAAAATGATATTATAAAATTTTTCTTTTATTGATATTTCAAAACCATTCATGGCGAAAAGACCTACAGAAATGACATTCAATAAGAAAGTTGGACAATAATGACATTCATTAAGAATAACTTTATCTGAATTGATTACAAGGTTTATGATTCCTAAAGCTAGAATTGGAACTTGTCTTTTATCTCTAATGTCCTGGAACCTCTCACCTTGATCAAATCTCCTACTGACCTACAAGCCCTGCATAGAATTACAAATATGATAAGGGCTTTCAGTACCTAATACCCAGGCAGTAGAATCAAATAAGAAAAAATTATAAGATGTTATCATATAATTACCTTGCCGAGCAATCACTTGCTTCTTCCTCGACTTGTTCGGGTCCAAGGAGGCAATGTATAGAGGACAATTCCTCTTTTAGTGCCCCTGCTTCTTGTAGAAGGAGCACTCTACCTGGCTTTGGTTGGGCTTGTGCTTCTTAGTCTGACCATGTGCAGACGTCGCAGCATGTGGCTGCACCTTCTTATTTTTCTTCTACTTGTTCTTCTTTCCTTTCTTAAAGGGTCGATGATTAGAAGAAGACCCTCCCACTAGATTCATCATCTCCTTATAGAGTTGGTGATCCTTCTCAAAGTTCTGCAGCAACCCCAACAAGCTATGGTAGTTTACTACAAGCTTTGTCATTCTAAAATGAGTTAGAAAGAGGAGGAAGTACTTGGACAAAGAATTAAGGATCACTTCCTTACTGAGCTACTCGTGCAGGGGAAAGCCCAACTTGCTAAGATGCTCAATCATCTCGATCATGTATAATACATGATCAGTGACTGAGGTCCCATCCCTCATTCGAGCGTTGAAAATGGCATAACTTATTTTGTTCCTTTCAACATCATCCGACATGCCAAAGGAGTCATTCAACATTTAAAGCATCTCCTGTGACTGGGCATTTTCAAACCTACAACTGAACTCATCGTTCATTGCCGTCAACATTATACATCAAATGATGGTGTGGTCATTGAGCCACTTCTGATAAGTGTCTCGAACCGCTCTCCTAGCATTCGGGACTGGCTCCTCAGGTGCTGGATCCATTACCACATAAAGGATCCGCTTATACTCCAAGATGATTTTCAACTTATGATACCAGCTATCATAGTTGGATCCCATTAATTTATCATGATCTAACAATGACTGGAGCGATAGGTTAGTGGCCATGTCTGCACAAAAAAAAAAGAAAATCAAACCTAATTAATATATGAATTATTAATCCTAAAGACTTGGACTTTTAGTCTAAAGGTCCTTCCACTATTTTATACGAATTGATAGCCTCTACCTCCAATTCGAGGAATTACTTTAATTTCTTAGTGGATACTAGAATTCACATAGATTACACATGAGCCCAACTTTGGTTGGTCAACCCATGTGCACCTATGGATAGATTTAAAATCAATTATTTCTCTAAACAACTTCTAGTAATATTATTTTTATCCCATAGATCTAATCAGTAGGCTTTAGCCTCCACTAAAAAGGTTCGGTTAGGTCCAACCATTAACATGACCATATTTGGTCTTATCTAACCAATAAATGATCAAATCCGACTTTGGTTGGCCAACCTAACCATCATTAGAAAGACTTAACTAAATTATTATTTTATGAATGATAATTTCATTAGTCAATAATCACCAGGCCTTTGGGCCTCCAATGATCATTATACTAATAAACCCATTATCATTCAACTTAATGGAAGGCTATGATTTAGTTATCTATATAACTATTTTATTTTAAGGATCTAATAATTTTAGAAGATTTAGTTAATCAATTTAAGAAAATTCAGCGAGCCAATTTTGATCCTCCCACTAACTTCACCAAGTCAGAAAAAAGATCTAATCTAAGCTAGCAATAGGAGCACCTAAATCAATCAGACTGATTTACCTAATAGACATGGGTGAATCCAAATCATCAAGTGATCTAATCAAAATCTAACTCACCAAGATAGCCAGGTATGCAAGATCAGTGGAAGGAATATGCCATTAATTCGTCAAAGACCAAATCAGTGCGAGTAGCTTTCAATTAAAAACCACTGGTCAAACTACCAAACTTACCTTAGACACCATCCGGTTCATTAGTCTTAATTTGACCAACCTAGTAATTTTGGATTTGACCGTGTAGCCTTGAATCAAATCCATTTGGTCCTTGTTAAAGGCATGAATTTGACCAACTACAACTATTATAATTGAGTCTATAGAATCCTTGACCTAATCTAAATTAATATTTAATTAGATTTGATCAATTTCTCTAAATTAGTCCATCTTTTAACTAACCTTAGGTCTAACCCAATTTATGGACCTAATTCAGCTAACCCAATAACCCACAAGTTTATGATTAATTTCTTAGAGTCTTAATTCATAATTCTAGACACTAAATCATTATACTTAAATTTTAATTAAGTTTATGGACTGAGGATTAGGGTTCAATATTTTGAAAATATTTTTTTTAATTTTGAAAGATTCTTTTTAATTTAGCATTATTCACTAATTGAGTCAACTCATTAAATCATCTCAATTCGTAAACAATACTAGTTATAGGATTTAATCTAAAACTATGTACACTACATAATCAAGAAATTATGAATCAAACTTTATCTAATTATGCATTCATAATCATAAATCAGATTAAAGCCTAATATAACTTGATCATAAAAATATTAGATCAAATCTAGTAATTTCATGATTAACGATATAGATCAGTAACGTATCAGGACAACCTTTTCACTGTAGGGGGTAAATCCTACAGCAGGACAACCTGCAGTCCATGCGATCTGGATTTTAATTTTTTAGATCTAATTACTTAAATTATTAGATTAATATTTAGATAAAATCTAAATTATTAATGTAAATATGCAAGTATATCATGTTTAAGAAACCTAGCTCTGATACCAATTAAAGAAAATAGTGCAGGGTTTGCTTAGCTATTTTCAAAATTCTTCAAAAATAGCAAAGAAGCAATAAAAAATAATTAATTTAATTAATTATCTACTAATCATATCAAATTATTTAACCCTACACATTATGATCTAAATATAATATGCATGCATACATTAATAGATCTGAAAATAAAACTATGTAGTGAACTATTTACTACATCTACGTGTTTAGAATATAATACCTTTTCGTGGATAGTTGATCGCTATGATCTGATCATCGTCAAAGAGTTTCACTAGTCATGATGCAGCCACACAAGTGTCTAGCCTCTATGGATCGTCTACACGAGGTTCCTGATCCTGATTGGCTCCCACACGAGTGCCAGCTCGACACCAAAGTCTTTCAAGGGCTATTTTGATCGAATGCCTTCGATCCTTATCTACGGGCTTCATGGATGCTCTGGATCATTGGTAGACGTAGTAGAGAGGTAGAGAAGGTTCTTCACAAAGTTTTGTGGGCTTTCAACACTCGTAGCACACAAAATGAATTCCTGAATCCTAGGTCAAAACACTAGATCAAATGCACCTTGAAACCTTGCACTAGCCTTTTTCTATTTTTTAACCTCACGGGATTTTTTAAAACTTTTTCTCATGCACCAGGAGACTCATGGAAGTCCTCTCTCAATCTTATATCTATTCTCTCATGTCCCAAAAATTCCTCCGATTTATTTTGCACCAAAGATAGTAGACACCGCATGGAGAGAAAGATTGGGTTGGTTGTTAGGCCAAATTCAAACTCATTTTGAATTCAACCTTCAAACCACCTAATCCCATCCACTTAGGGATGTGAGAAAGGATGAGTGACAACCTCTTTTGCATGGAAAGGAATCATGAGAAATCTTTTCTCATGTAGCAAAAGTGTTGCATAAGAGAAGGATGGCGCATGGATAAGGTAGAGGTTATTTTTTATCCAAATTTGAATCTCATTCAAATCAAAACAAATAACAATCAAACCTTATCCATTTGGAATGTGGGAGACCTGGTCAAAAGCTCTTTTGTGTGTGGGAAATAAGTCATGAGAGAATTAGATTAAATTTTTAAGTAGGCATGGGTTAAATGGCACAGGGAAAGAAGACTAGTCAAACCAATCTTTGAAATTCAAACTTGAACCAATTGAACCAACCAATTCAAAATAGGTTAGGCCCAATTAGACTAATTTAAACTCAACACATTTAGGCTTAATTAGGCTCAATTAAATCCCAATAAAATTAGAAATTGATCAAGCTCAATCTCTTATCAAATTAGGGTTCAAACCTCCTCAACGATTAGGTCAACCAACGACCTAATCGGATCAGATCCAACTGAAACCAATTCAATTAGACTTTGATCAAAAATAATTACTCAATCAAATTGAGTTAATTAGTGATCAAATTACTAATAAAATCTCTCATAAAATAAGAGTCCAAATCCAGTGGATGTCCGGATAATAGAGTCCCATCAAAATGAAACTCTTGATCGAAGAGTCCCAAACTAGTGGAACTCTTGATCCTGGAGTCTGAAATAAGTGGAACTCGTGATTATGGAGTCCTAACTCGTAATCACAGAATCCTAGACATGTAAGACTCAGAGTCCCAGAGCTATGGGACTCTTGATCGTAGAGTTCTAGTCCAGTGGGACTCTTGACCATAGACTTTCAGACATTGAGACTCAGTGTCCTAACCTAGTAGGACTCCCAGTCGAAGAGTCCCAGTCTAGTGGGACTCTTGATCATAAAGTCTCAGTCGAGTGGGACTCTTCACCAGCCATCAGATCAGGTAGGAATCTCTAGTGTGTGTGACTCTGCAGGTCCAAACCTAAGTCGGTAGCATAGAAATTAATTTTTATACTAATCAAAGTGACCATCTAGCAATGGTATCCGACATTTGGATAGGTCAAATAGTCGCAATCATAATATTTAGAACCTACGAAAATATGATTACCGTATAATTCATCCCTATGATCTCTGTATAATAGATGACTTAGGATTAGACTGTCAACCCTAGAAAATACATCCATATCGTATCTCAAAGTAGTTAGTCCTGTGACTCCTCACTAAGACTACCCTAGTTAAGATTTTACTAAATTTAAACACAATTGAACACAGCTCCTGAAATCAGGAGTGGTCAATCCCATCTTGATACACACACCGACTCCACAAGTACTTGATTGTGTTCGAAAATCTTTCATCACTAAATTAAAAATTTAGATAGTCCGATACCAAAACACAGTAAGTTGCTTGGAAGTTATCATGGTGATCTCAGGTCGGAGGAATATTTATACCCATATTCTATCGGAGCTAATCTTAATAAGAGAAAAGCCCTAGAGTTGGTCACGTTTAGTGCAAATGTACCCATACATCTCACTTACATGCCATATCAGTGTCTCAATACTTCTTGGTTATTAGGACAACCAACCTATATGGCACATAATGACCTATACTTGATAAACATTATCTTCCTAAGTAACAACGTATCATTTGGTCCTGAACTATTTAAGGACTAAACGATAAATCCTCCTTTGCCGAATCTAGATAGTCCTAAGGACTTCATCACAACATAAGAGTTCATTAGAAGACAACAGAATTTATGATGAAAAATGCCAAAAAAAACTTTTATTAATTTATAATTTATATACAATTATAAATATATGGTCCAACCATCAACAAACTGACGATTGACTTTGGGACACATTCCCAATAGGGAGGCTCTACCAATGGCCCTAATGTGCCCCTATGGCCCATTAGGAACAAGAGGAGAATCTCGTCCTAACATGAGCAAGGTCGAAGGCCTCGTTGAACTAAGATGAGATGAGGAGAGAGACCCTATCGACGGCCCTAATGTGCCCCTACAGTCTGATAGAAATAGGAGGAGAACCTCATCCTAACGTGAGCAAAGCTAAGACAAGAATCCACCGATGGATCCGACGAACCTCTACGATCATACAAGGGGTGGAAGATCAAGGCCATGCTGATTTAAAACAAGGAAAAGGCCAAGGCCCTACTAATGATTGATGAGCACATTCTCCTACGATCGTGCCAAACGTCAAAGATAAAATCCCATCCTAATCCATGGAACGAACCCCTGACCCGATGTCCACGACAAGCATCTCATTAGAAACAAAAGAAAAATGAGGCATCCAGAATCGAATCCATAAGAGATGATAATGAAAAAGATACTATTTTATTATGACGTTAAGTTTGTTACAAGTAAAAGTTAATAAGATCAATTACAATGGGCACACTACAAACAAAATAGAGGTCAGCAAAGGCCGACTATGCAAAAAAGCAAACGCATTACAGACAAGATAAAGATCGATGAAATCGATTATATTAAAAAAAAGAGGTGAAGTCCTAAGGCAATCCAAGCTCTTCAGACTTTGGGCTATCAGCTCTAGCCATCACCAAAGCTTCCTTTAGTTTGAATATTTCCTCCTCTAGCTCCTTTTTGTATAGACTATCAATGTACATCCTGTTGGAGTATTCAAATTTGACCTCAAGCTTTCGCCGCTTCTTCCTCAAAAACTTAGATTCAGCTTCAATGTCCTTGATGGCTTGACGCTCCCAGGTCAATTGGAGCTTCAATTATTGAACTTCGATTTTCTCCACCCCAACAGCCTTCGAGAGTTCACCGACAGTCCTCCTCAGAAAGATGAGCTCCTTAGATTCGTTGCTTGATCCAGCCTGCTGAATGCTATGAAACTTCTTCCAAAAATAGGTCACCTCATCCCTGGCAGCCTTTGGCTCGCCTTCAAGCCTAGACATCATCCCTGCCCAAGTCGTCGAATAATTATTATGCTGATCTTCAGCATCCTGCAATTGCTTCTGAAGCTGGGAGAACTTCTTCAACCAGTTCCAGTCATGCTAAGCTTCGTCGGTGGACCACGGTGAACTCCCTTCCAAGAGATGAATCTTCTCTTTCGCCTTCTTGAGATCAACTTCTAGAGAGCTGATCTTCACTGTGAGCACCCAGGACTTGTCACTCATGCTCTTTCGGAGTTCGGCGAGCTTCTTCTCAAAATTTTCTTTTCAAATGCTGAAGCTTACCGCATCCTTCATGTGTAAACTTCGAAGGCGAGTGACTTTCTTAGTCGCCTCCACAGCATTTTTTCAAGAGGCCTAAAGGTCAGCCTCAACTCTCTTCAATATTTTTCTTAATTGATGGACCTCCTTCTTCAAACCCTTTATCAAAGGCTTGAATGAAACCCCCTGAGGTAAGGGATCGGCATCAACCGGAGAAAGGAGGTCGTGGCCCTGATCGATAGAGACGTTCTGAATCACATACAATGCAAAGTATAAAGGAAAAGAAGAATTTGCTCTCATGACTTAAAATATATTTGGTACACCAAAAAAAATAAAAAAATAAAAAAAGAGGGTACATAGATGTCAAAAGTTTAGACCTCAGGCGGCTCACCCACTGAAAAGGTCAGAACATTCTTGATCGGCTCCGATCCTTGGACAGGCTCAGATGCTGCACCTACGGATTCAGGAGCGACCTTAGCATCGGTGCATAAAGGGTTGGCTCTATCCTTTGGCTCTTCTAGGAGGAGATCCAGATCGATGTTGGGAAAATTTTCAGTGACTCGCCCCATGCAGACCTAAAACCCTTCCAAGAAGGCTTCTTGGGTAAAGTCTATTTTGATGTCCTCCATATCCTTGGAGGACTTGAAGTTCTGTACAGCCCTTTCCATGGCAGCGCTAACCTCCTCTTGCACCTTCCTTTTCTCCTCCTTTTCCAGGGCTAGCTCAGCCCTCAACTTTGCCATCTCACCATGCTCCTCTCTCAGTTCATTCTAAAGGCATTCAACTTCAGACGAATGGATCTCCGAGGCAACCTTTAGAACGTCGACCTCAGCCCGGGTCTTCTCGACTTTTGCACAAGCTTCTTCCAAGGCTCTAAAGCTTTGGCCCGATTTTGGCTTGCTGCTTTGGAGTAGATAAAAAAGTAGTGTCCCAGCTACAAAACATAACAAATCAGAATCATAAAAGATCCCAGTTCCAAAGCTTAATGGGCATGAAGTCAAAATCAAAAGGAACCACTTACATCTAGAAAGGCAGCAAATGATTCATCAAACCTCTTGACATCAGCCTTCTGGTGCATCCTTTCAATGATGTGGAGAAGGATGCTCCCATCCATTAGTGCCTAAACGACCTCTCGATCATCCAGGGAACCCTGTTCCTGGCCAAGGTCCCCTCCTACGGAGCTCTTAGCCTTCCGCTCGACCTTCTTGCCGACGGCCCTCTTCTTCTTCTTCTCCACAGCTCCCTCTTGCCGAACAGGAGCAAGAGGGATGACCTCATCAGATAAGGTCGGGCTTGGCATGGAAGCGATGGGTTCAAGGGCTGGCACGAACAAAACTGGCATAGCCCAGCTTGACTCCGTAGTCCGGGCCTTCTTCTATGGTTCGCCAGAAGAACTGCCCTTCCTTTTATGGGTCCGAACCCCCTTCATCAAGCAATTTCATTCCTCGGAGGTCATTTCTGCAAAGACAAAGTTAGAAGATCAAAAAGATAAATACCATCCAGCTAGCTAAATATCATAAACTACCTGTCAGATTAAGAGGACTGAGGCCAAAATTGAACAAGATTTGCTCATCTAGGAGTCTAGGGATTGGTGGAGCATCAAAGGACTTTAGCTTATCGACCGAGCTCCGATCTTCATTTTTTAGCTCAAGAGCTCGACGAACCGATTCCCTTACCTCGCCCCATGGAGGTAGCCCTAGTTCTAGGATGGGATGGAAAACGAAGAAGAACTTCTCCTTACAACCGTGAATGGAGGAAGGGGCATCTTTAAGCAGTCCCTTCCTCTCAAACTGTAGAGACACATACCACCAATTCTTAGCGGTGGAGTGATGTTTAAAGGTAAAAAAATTATGGAACAGGGAAATGGTAGGTCGGACGCCTACTATGATGCATAGGAAGAGGAATCCTATGATAAATCTAAAGGAGTTCAGCGCCATGGCAGCAAAACAAATATTAAGAAATCTTAATAAGTTAGCTATGAAAAAGGATAAAGGTAACCTAAGCTCAGCCCAAAAGATTTTGACGTACCGATAGATTCGGCCAGGAGGGGGTGAGCAGGCTCGGTCGTCAGGCCCAGGGAGTTCAAGCTCATACTCAAGAAGAATTCCAAATCGAATCCTAGCTAAGGAAAGGTCGTCAGGCCGAAGTCTATAAGAAATGATCGCAGGCACAAAAGGACGGGGCCGATCCCAAGGGTTCGGCCTTCTCGGGAGGCGGGTTCGTCAAGCTTAAAGGAGCCGAACTCTCAAAATAAGTCAACCAAGATTCCTCACTAGATATTTGGATCAAGATAAAGTCAAGAAATTATCTAAAAAATTAAATAAAAAAATGAGAGTTCAAGCTTCGACAAGAACAGAAAGAACGAGAAAGTAAGAATGCAGAGATAATCCAAAAAGTATCAAAAAGCTGACCTAAATTGGTTGAGAAGAACAAGAAGATGGTGAATGGAGCAAGAATCGAAGAAAGGTACGTCGAAAATCAAAGAAAGCAGCTTGGGCTCTCGCTCGGGATGAAGAAAGAAACTAGAGGGAGGAAAGGAAGATTTCAGAAGTAGAGACTCGAAGGAGGAGGGTAGGCTTAAGTAACCCCTAGAGCCTTAGAGCAGTTATGATTGCAGATTTCCTCCAGTCGATCTCTGATCGATGCGTGTCCCACTCATCATGGCATAAAGCTTCCAACGAACAGACCCTTAATGGCACTATACTTCGGACAGACTTCTGGCGAGGAATTCAAAAAATATCTCTTTGGGTTATCATGCATATACGAAGCTCCGACACCAGTCCAATAAAAGTCAAAACATCCCGTCCCACCTAGAAGTGGAAAACCCAGCAGGATCGAAAATCCCTTCGAACTTTGGCAGTCTCCATCTTACTCCCATCCTTCGAACTTCAAACTCAGGAGTAGGGGGCTAGTGTTGGGGATAAATCCATACCTACCAAAGTTCGGCTAAGATTCCAACAAATCAGTTCTGTCTAGTTATGGTTATAGAAATTGAACCTCAACCCGTAGGAATATTCAAGCTTTGAATCATTCTGGAATGGCCAACCTCCGACACTGTAGCTAAAGAATCTGATTGATCGGGAAGATCGATTTTGGATTCGACAAGACGTCGTGGATTTCTTCTCTAGGCAAGCTTGAATAGTCAATACCGCCTTAGAGAACTGACCAAGTCCCTAGCACCTGCACATCCCGTTCGGCCGATCTTCCTCCAATGGTCGAACTCCTCTAGCAGTCAAACTCCTTCCAGACTCCAATAGGCAAACTCCTTCCAGATTTCTCTAATAAGCGAACTCCTTTAGCAGCCAAACTCCTTCCGGACTTCTCCAATAGGCAAACTCCTTCCAGACTCCGATAGTCAAACTCCTTTCGGACTCCTCCAATAGGTGAACTCCTTCCAAACTCTAACAGGCAAACTCCTTGAGAATTTTTCCAATAGGTGAACTCCTCTAGCAGCCAAACTCCTTCTGGACTCCAATAGACAAACTCCTTCTAGATTCTCCCAACAGGCGAACTTCTTTCAGACTCCAACAGCTGAACTCCTTCTAGACTCCCCCAACAGGTGAATTCCTTTTGGACTCCTCCAACAAGCAAACTTCTTTCGAATTCTCTCTAGTAGTTAGGTTCCTCCATCAGACGAATTCTTCCTTGGATTTCTCCTCCAGAAGAGTTGCACGCAGATCTCTCTAACAGATCTACTTTCTGATTCTAGAAGAGTCTCCTCTCATACACAAATTTGGTCTCAGACACAGCATGAACCGATCCACACCCAAACTACCTTAGAGGAGTCCAAACTCCTCTAGAATTGATATAGCTTAAAGTTCATCACCAACCGACGCCTACTCCTTCAAACTTGACTATCAAATCTCAAACGGATTGGCACCTTGCGACAATGACACTATCCTCTATAATAAACTCCACATGGCCCCGAGCGGCCCACTACCCGACAGTTATGACTGTCACTATCAGTTTATTATAGGCTCCATCTATAAAAGAGATCCTTCAGATATATTTTCTCTAGACTTTCTTCTCCTTCTCTATATTCTGCAACTCTCTCAATTGAGTACTCCATTTCTGTTGGCCAAAAGAGCTAACTTGATCATCGGAGGGTCTTGTCGGAGCCACCCTCTCAGGCTCTAGATGAGACTTATTTTGCAGGTCACCGACGGTGATCTCTTCTTCTCCGATTTGGATGCTTCTCCGATGACGATCAGATTTTGCACCAACAGTCTCCATTAAGACATGAAAGGTTCATGTCTTGATGAAAACAAAGGTAAGAAGAATGTCTTCTCTTATATTTTTTTTTCAATATTTATTTTCTCCTTATTTCTTTGTGATTTTTATATGATAAAAATCTGAGAGAGAGAGAGAGAGGAAGAGGGCGTTGGGATCTATGCTCTAAGATATAGGGATAGGATAGTCATTTTTGGACATGATCTGATCATGTCCTGATGAGAGAAGAAGAAGAGAAGAAGGTCTTCTCTTAGGATTTCTTTGAGAACCCTTTCTTCTCCATATTATGTGAGATTTTTCTATGAAAAAAATCTATAAGTGTAAGATCTAGAAACATGAGAAAAGTCTAGGAGAGAAGGTCTCCCCTTGTCCTAGCATAGAGATGTTTTCAGGACATCAATTGTTGATGTCCTGAAAGAGAAGATTTATCTTCTCTTAGAACCTTTTCTAATATGTATTATTTTTTATTTTAGAGAGATCCAAGGGTTGGATTACTCCCTTAATTCTTCACTTATTCTTCATCTCTTGAAGTATCCAAGAGATCTGAAGAATAAATTTTAAATTAACCATCAGAAGGGATTCGCGAGAAGCTAGCACTTTCAGTGGATCTTCGTCGATGAACCTCCAATTTTGTTGCAATCTCGTGTGGACTTTCTATAGAGGTTGGACACGTGTGCGGCTCTAAAGACAACAACATGAATTAACTATAGAGTTCTCGACCCACGCAAAGATAAGAGATTTGATCTCTTCTCTCACCTAGATGTGATCTAGGATTTAGATCTAAAATTATTCTAGATCTAGGATATTGATTTGATCAATATCAAAATATTTATTTTCAGATTTATACATCCATTATGACATGTTATAGGTCCTAGATGTAGGATTTAGTAATTAGATTGCATGCATTTATAGATTAAATGGTTTAATTTATAACTCTCACTGCGTTATATTTCAAAAAAGTTTTAAAATTTATGCATCAAATCCTGCATATTTTTCATCAATTAGATCGTTACAAGTCCGGCTTTTCATGGAAGATGAAACCTATTTTGAGCAGAAATTTTGTGAAGTTTGGTTCAATGTTTAAATCAGATTTTAATATGTATCTAGATTTATTTCAAATAGATTTTTGTACTAATTTAGATCTGAAAGAGAAGATTTATATGATGTATAAATTAGGTTCAGATCTAAATTAAAATTTTGTGATATGATCACATGTTTTAACTAGTATAAACAAGAATTCTGCATGCTATCCAAATTCTACATATGAAACAAACATTATTGTTGTTTAAATATATATGATATATTATATAGAATTTTTTTAATAACCAAGTAATCAAATTGAGTTGATTATCATGGCCATCCGATCATAAGAGGAAGAAGGGATCAGATCACTTTATTGCCCAATCATTAGGATTTCTCTTATGGCATGTAGGGGTGCCATGTATAGTGGTGTCGCTGTGATTACATCACATGAGGAAGAACGGTGAAAGAAATTTATGAAAATTATTTTGATCATAAACATATTTAGATCTAATCTAAAATAGATTTATAATTTATTTAATTATTTTTTAAGCAATAATTTTAGATCTGAAATTAGTTTTAATATTTAAAATTTATGAACGTAAGATGTTACTTAGGTTTGAATTTTATGACATATGATGTTGTTATAATGTATGTGATGCATGAAAATAATTTAGATCAATTTAATTCATGTTTAATGATTAAATTATGATCTAAAAAATTAGTTTTAAGATTTTTAATTATGATTAAACATGAACGTACAAATTGACCACAAAAGAAATACATATTTTATGCTATTATTTCGAATAATTAAAATTGTTTCAACTCTACACTTAATTAAGAATTAAAGATAGAAACATTAGATTTAGAATTGAGATTTTAACATTTAATGACATTGCATAAAATATGGGTATGGGCTAGCTTGAGTCAGATCAATTAATTGGATTAGACCTAGGGTTAGAATCAAATATGGACATAATTAAGAAATTGACTAAATCTAAGCAAGAGTTGAATTAGATTAGATCAAGTTTTCTCTAGATCAAACTCAATAGTTGTGGATTGGTCAAGTCCATAATTTTGATCATACCAAATGGACCTAATCATGGCTCAATGGTCGAGCCCGAGTTGTCTTGTTGACTTGATTAAAACTTATTGATAAATTGGTGTCTAAGATAAGTTTGGCAGTTTAACTGGTAGTTTTTAATTGGCAGCCTGCTTACCTAGCCATTACGATGGCATCTAAGGCAAGCCTTGGTAGACCCTCCCACCTATCTCACTTACCTGGCCAAGTTGGTCAATTAAGATTTGAGTTAGGTTGCTTGATGATTCAAGTCAACCCATGCCATTAAGGTAAATCAGTTTGACTGATTTAGGTGTCCCTGGACCAGTTTGTCTTATAACTTATTGAAATCAGTGGAAGAATTTCTTTGAAATAACTGGTCAATCTCTTCTCTTATTCTCAAACATAATAATAAAATCCTCTAAATTATTAGGTTCTTAAAATGATAATGTTATAAGGATAACAAAATCATTGCCTTCCATTAAGGTGGATGATAATGAGTCCTATTATCGAGGTAAACATTGGAGGTGTCTTATGCCTAATGTTTATCTAGATATTAGAATTGTCATTCATCATATGATGACTCTATTATGACTAGCTGATTAATGATTGGGTTAGCTAGAGCTTTCCTCGGGCTTGATCATTTACTAGTTAGATCCACTGAGTAGATTCATGTTAATGGTTGGTCCTAACCGAGACTTTCAGTGGAGGCTCCATATACCTGCTGAAGTAGAGCTTGGGGCAAAATAAATACTAAAAATTATTTGAAGAAATAATTGATTAAGAACCTATCCGTAGTTGCACATGGGTTGGACAGAGTTTTTCTCGGCACCATATGCAGTCTATGTGGATTCTAGCACCCACTAAGGAATTAATGTAATTCCTTAAATTAGAGATAGAGGCTACCTTTAGACTAAAGTCTAAATTTTTTAGGATTTAATAATCCATATACTAATAGATGTTTTATTCTCTTTTCAGCTAGATGGCTAATACTTTATCGCTTCGGTCACTGTTGGACAATGACAAGCTTATGGGATGAAATTTTAGTAGTTGGTATTGAAAGCTCAAAATTATTTGAGAACATGAACGGATCCTGTATGTTCTTATAAACAAGGCACCTGATGAACCTACTGCTCTTATGTACATGGTATGAATAGAGATACTTATCAAAAGTGGCTCAATGATCGTATAACTATTTGATGCATCATGAGGGCTACCATGAATAATGAGTTTTGCCAAAAATGCAAGGATGCTCAGCCAGAGGAAATGCTTCAAATGTTGAATGAATCCTTCCATACCCCTGAGCATGCAGAGAGGCACAAAACATCTTGTGCTATCATCAATGCTCGTATGCATGAGGAGGTGTCGGTTACTGATAATGTATTGTTCATGATCGAGCAAATTGAGAATATGAGCAAACTTGATTTTTCTCTACATGAATATTTGGGAAAGGATGCAATTTTGAATTTGCTTTCTAAGTCCTACCTCTCCTTTTTCAGTCATTACAAAATGATGAAGCGTACAGTAAACTACCATGGTTTGCTAGGTCTATTGTAGACTTTTGAGAAGGACCATCAACTCTAAAAGGAGCCTATGCATGTGGTAGGATAGTCATCAGCAGGTTGTTCCATTAAGAAAGAAAAAAAAAAAGAGAAGAAGGTGCAGAAGAACAATGCTGGGGCTTCTAAAACCAATCAACCCAAGAAGCTCAAAGTAGACCAGAGTCAGGCAGAATGCTTCTTCTGTAAGAAGCTAGGATATTGGAAGAGGAACTGTCCTCTTTATATAGCATCCCTTGATCCAAATAGGCCAAAGAGGAATAAGCAAAAGATTGCTGGATGAGGTACTTATATGATAATACTTTATAATTTCTCTATTTATGATACTATTATCTAGATATTTGGTACTGGTAGTTTTATTAATATTTGTAATTCATTGCAGGAACTTTAGGTCAGTAGAAAGTTTGAGGATGATGAGCGATTCCTGAATGTTGGAGATAGAACATCCATTCCACTTCTAGCTTTAGGAATAGTTCAGTTTGTTCTCAATTCTAATGTCATTTCTTTAAATGATTGTCATTTTTGTCCATCTTTTTTTTTAAATATTATTTATGTAGGCTTTTTAGCCAAGAATGGTTATAAATTTTTAATAAAAAAAATTTATGATGTCATTATGAATGATTGTTACTGTGACTGTGGATAATTAAAGAATGATATTTATATTTTATCATAATTTGTTAGTATAATGTACACATCAAACAAACATCCAAAGTTAGATAATATGAATGATACCTACCTTTGGCATTATCGATTTGGTCATATAAATAAGAACAGGATAAATAGGTTAGCTAAAGAGGAAATCCTCGATATCAATGATTAATATGAATCATCGCCAACCTATGAATCATGTCTTCTTAGTAAAATGACAAAATCATCTTTTAAAGAAAAGGATGAATGAGCTGGAGATATTCTCAATCTAATACATGGTGATGTATATAGATCCATGAATATTAGTGCATAAGATTGATATAGTTACTTCATTACTTTCATTGACGACCTATCGAAGTATGGGTATGTCTATCTTATGAAGCATAAGTCTGAATTATTTGAAATGTTCAAACTATTACATAATGAAGTAGGAAAGTAAAATTAAAAAAATATTAAAATTTTTTAGTCTAATCAAGGAGGAGAATACCTCAATAGTGAGTTTTTGATATATCTAGAGCAGAATGAAATTCTCTATCAATGGATGTCTCCTAGAACACCACAACATAATGATGTGTTAGAAAGGGTGAATCAAACTCTATGAGACATGGTTCGGTCTATAAGGGGGTTTGCTAGTCTATCAATCTTCTTTTAGGGATATGCACTTGAGCCTGCGTGCTATGTACTTAATAATATTCTGTAAGTCTGTCGCAAAAACTCCATATGAGATATGGACTTGGTGAAGGCTGATACTCTCTCACCTTAGGGTTTGGGGATGTTCGGCATATGTAAAAAGTTTGAAGATTGATAAGCTTGGACCAAGGTTCGATCTTGTTCATTGGATATCCAAAAGAAACTAGAGGATATTACTCTACCTTGCTGAAGAATAAAAGGTATTCGTTAGCAGTAGGACAGTCTTTTTAGAAAAGAAGTTTCTTAAAGAAGGAACTAATGCCACTAAGATCAAAGTTGGAGAAGTTCATGAGGTAGAAGAACTGACACAATCACATATAGAACTAGATTTGATTAGTGAATCAAATCCATAGCCCATTGTAGAGGCACCTTTGAAGAGATCCAATAGAGTACCACATTAGCTAGATAGATACTATAGTTTCTTAGTCTGGATGGTGATCCTATCAAGCTAAATGAAAAAAATGAGGATCCAATCACCTATATGGATGCCATGCGAAGGCCCGACTTTGAGAAATGGATTGATGTTAACCCCCTAAGTGATTTTGATGATAACCAAATATTAAAGTAAATGATTACTAATATATTCTATTTTAAGCATTCAAATGTCAGAAGAAAGAGAGCTCTTGGATCAAAACAAGGATGATATGAAGTCTAATTCAAATAAAAATTAAATTCTTTTGATTGGTCGCAAAAATTTTCTTAAAATAGCCTTGGAGTAATTTTCAAAAGGTCTCAAAATTTTTTCGAGAGCTCTCGTGAGGTCAAGCAGGCCCAAATAAGCTTCTAGCATAGTTTTGAGAGGTCTTGAGTTAATCTCGAGAGCTCTTGATCTCAGAAGATAGAAACACAGTTTTTATACTCTAAGAGCGAGAGGTCTCGTAGGATTCTCGAGAGGTCTCATAGTTCTGGCAGGATGTCTTATTTTCAATCGAGAGCTCTCAATCTTAGGCAATATAATTTTTTCAAAAAGCTATATTTTGAGTGACTAAAGGTGAGAGGTCTCCTGATCAAATTGAGAGGCCTCAAAATCTGGCAAGACGTTTTGAGATAAATTGAGAGATCTTAGGACATGGCAACAACTTTTTAATGGAGCGTTCTATATTGGATTTTCTCATTTTCAATAGCTAGTTCCTCTCCAACGATCGGATTTTATGTTTTCTGGACTCCAATCATATCTAGATGAGAGAAAATGCTCTATATATAAAAGGGAGGAGATGCATTTTTTAGATTAACAAAGAAATCAAAGAAAAATGAGAGAAAAAGTAATGAACGCCCAATTTTCCATGAGCAAATCATTTTCACTCAAGTTCTCTTAAGTTTTGAAGTGCATTAACTCCAAGCATTTAAGAAGCATTCAACAAACTACAATGACAATGATTCAGTTCATTTAAAGGAGGTTTGTGTGTTGTAAATCTTCCTTATTTCTTTCCATGTACTTGGTTTTAGTCGGGGCTGAAGCTTGGGTTTTGGGATTTTTCTTTCATTAATTATTTTGGATTGATTTGTCTGATTATTATAAGGGTTGTGGTTGGTGAACCTAAAGAAAAATTAATTGAGTTTTGGGATAGTAAGCCCAAAAAAAATTTTCGACTGTAATCTTGCAGGATTATAGTAAAATTCCTAAGAGTTTTGCTTGGGGAGTGGACATAGGTGTTGGGAGTGCACCGAACCACTATAAAATACTCTTATTTGTGTGTGTATGCTATTGCTTCTTACATGTCTTTGCTCTCAGATCTAATTCACATAGACTGCAAATATTTTTACTGCACATATTTGTTTTAAGTTTTTGAAAACCCAATTCACCCCCTTCTTGGGTTGTTTAGCTGGGCAACAATTGGTATCAGAGCCTTCATTCTCTACTAATTATTAATTTTATCAACTAGAGATAAAGATCATGTGAACTCAACTAGGAGGTTCACTTGTTGAAGGCCAATCCATCAATAGGCCACCTCTTTTCAATGGGTCCAACTAGACCTATTGAAAAGCTCGCATGTGCATTTTTATTCAAGCCCTCGACTATGACATATGGAGTGTCATTGTCAATGGACCATACACACCTATAATCATTATCAATGGCACATCCTTTCCTAAGCTGGAGAAGGATTGGGATGAAACGGACAAGAAACTTGTTTAATTAAATGCCAAAGCAATGAATATACTGTATTATGCCTTTGATGCAAATGAGTTTAACCGAATTTTTACTTACAATTCTGTAAAGAAAATTTGGGATAATCTTGAGATCATGCATGAAGGGACAAATCAAGTCAAAAAAATCAAGATAAACATGCTAGTCCACTAATATGAATTATTTAAAATAGACCCTACTGAATCTATCAGTAGCATATACACAAAATTCACTAATATTATAAATGGTTTGAAAAGCTTAGGAAAAGTTTATACTAATAGTGAATTGGTAAGCAAGATTCTCAGATCTTTGCCTAGGACATTAGAAGCCAAGGTGATAGCCATCCAAGAGGCAAAAGATCTGAACACTCTATCTCTAGAGGAGCTCCTTGGATCCTTGATGATACATGAGCTTGCCATGGATCGGCACAATGAAGAGAACAACAAGAAGAAGAAAATAATAGCACTGGAATCCATGGTATCTGAAGAAGAAGATGATCTATCCACCAGTGAGAAGAATGATGAAGACTTGGCCCTGATGATCAAAAAATTCAAGAAGTTTATGAAAAAGAGAAGACAATGATTCAAGAAGAGGAGCTTCATTAGAGGAGAAGCCAGCAGGGAGAAAGAGAAAGAAAAAGAGAAGGATTAGCCTACATGCTATGAATGCAAGAAGCCAGGACATTTTAGGATAGAATATCCTAAGTTGAAGAAGGTGCCAAAAAGAATGAAGAAGAAAGCTGCGTTAGCGACTTGGAGCGATAGCGATGAGTCAAGCTCGAAGGAAAAAAACCAAAATGAAGCAAACTTGTGCTTCATGGCACAAGATGATGAGATATACTCCACTCTTGACTCAGACTTTACTTTTGATGAGCTTCAAAATGCTTTTTATGACTAAATAAAAGATTTTAAGAAGATTAATATAAAAAAAATCTTAAGAAAATGAATCAAGCTCTTATAAAAGAAAAGGAAGAAGTAATTAGGAACCACAACAAGTTAAAAGAAGAAAACAAGATCCTAAAGGATGAATTGGATAAATTAAAATCTTTAGTTGATAAATTTACTTATAGTTCTAAAAAATTGCAAATGATTTTAAACAATTAAAGAGAAGTTTATGATAAAATCGAACTAGGATATAAATCTAAAGATAAAACAAAGTTTGTAAAGAATTTTTTTACTGCACCCACAGCAATTAGCACCACACATATCTCTTGCTTTAGATGCAGAAAAATAAGACATAAGGCATTTGAATGTAATACTAGAAAACTTAGTAAAAAATAAGTTAAAAGAATTTAGATTCTAAAAGGAACCATAACCACTAAACCAAAGGACCCAAGAAGACTTGGGTGCCTAAAACTATCACTTGATTATTTATACAGGAATGCCTTACAGTCCAAGGATCTAAATGCAAGTGGTATTTGGATAACGGCTACTCAAGGCATATGTGAGGTGATGAGGAACAATTCTTTATCCTAAAGAGGAAGGAAGGGGGAGTAGTCATCTTTGGTGACAATGGCAAAAAAAAAATAATTGGCATTGGTAAAATTTAGATTACTCCTTCTACCTTTATAGATAATGTATTATTAGTTAATAATTTAAAACATAACTTGCTTAGTATTAGTCAACTTTGTAATAAAGATTTTAGAGTCTCTTTTGAATCTTCTTTGTACAAAGTATCTAGTTCGTTGGATGATAGTTTAAAATTCATTAGATTTAGGTATGGCAACATCTATATGGTAAATCTTGATAAAATTGCTATGAAAAGTGGTTAATGCCTCATTGCAATGAATGCTAACATCAAAGAACCTAATTAGTTTCAGCACCATAGGTTAGGTCATGTTAGCATGCATACTCTCTAAATTGCTTAATAAAGACTTAGTTAAGGGGCTACCAAAACTGAATTATAAATTTGATCATATTTATGATGCTTGCCAATTTGAAAAATAGACTAGAGGGAGTTTCAAATCTGAAAATGTGATTTCAACTTCTAGGCCTCTTCAATTGATTCATATGGATTTGTTTAGAAGAACTAGGACTACAAGTCTTGGAGGAAAGAAGTATGGTCTTGTGATTGTTGATGACTATTTTCGATTCACATGAGTTTTATTTTTAGCACACAAAGATGAAACTTTTTTAATATTTTTAAAATTTTACAAGAAAGTAATAATTGAAAAGAACTGAACTATTGTTTGTATTTATAGTGATCATGGTACAGAATTTAAAAATAATTTTTTTGAAGAATTTTGTAATGAACATGATATAGAACATAATTTTTTTACACCTAGAATTTCTCAATAAAATAGAGTAGTTGAAAAAAAAATAGAACTTTAGTTGGCATGGCCCATACCATGTTGTGTGAAGGGAATCTACTTAAATACTTTTGGGTTAAAGCCATTAACATAGCATGTTACATCCTTAATAGAGTTTCTATTCATCCAATTTTAAAAAAAACCTCCTATGAGCTTTGGAAAGAAAAATGATCTAATATTCATAATTTTTATATATTCGATTGCAAATGCTTCATTCATAATAATGGTAAGGACAACTTAGGTAAATTTGATGCTAAGGCTGATGAGGGTATATTTCTTGAATACTCTACATCTAGTAAAGCACATAGGGTCTTCAATAAACATTCACGTTGTTGAAGAATCAATCTATGTCATTTTTTATGAAGCTAACAATCAATCTTCAAAAAAGGAAGATGTCTTTGATGATAATATAGGAATTCTCGAAGATGGAATGAAGGAGCTAAACTTGAAGGACAACAACTTTCATGATAACAGTAAATCTAAAACAACCATTGAATAAGATAAGGATGGTAAAAATGAAACATCTAATGATCATAAAGATCTACCCAAGAAGTGGAGGTATGCACATAATCATCCAAGAGAATTGATTTTAGGTGATCCTTCACAAGGGATAAGAGCTAGATCTTCTTTTAAAGATACATTTGACTATCTTACTTTCGTCTCTTAAATAGAACCTAAGAATATAAAAGAAGCTGAAAAAGACTAATTGGATGCTAGCTATGTAAGATAAACTAAATTAATTTGAAAGAAACAATGTATGGACTCTTATAAACCAACCAATTGATTATCCCATAATTGGAGCAAAATGGGTATTTAGGAATAAATTAGATGAATATAAAAATGTAGTAAAAAATAAAGCTAGACTAGTCGCTAGGGATATAATCAGAAAAAAGGGATTGACTTTGATGAAATATATGCTCCTGTAGCAAGATTAGAGGCTATTAGATTATTACTTGCCTTTGCTTGCTACATGAACTTTAAATTATTTCAAATGGATGTAAAGAGTGTCTTCTTGAATGGTTATATCACTGAAGAAGTTTTTGTAGAGCAACCATCCAATTTTGAAAATTACTCACTTCCTAACCATGTGTACAAATTAAATAAAGCACTATATGGACTAAAACAAGCACCTAGAGCATGGTATGAGAAATTAAGTAAATTTCTATTATAAAATAATTTTATTAGAGGAAGTGTGGATACTGCACTATTTTTGAAAAGAAAAAATAATAACCTTCTTATAGTTCAAATATATGTGGATGACATCATATTCGAAGCTACTAATGAAATTCTTTGTGAAGAGTTTGCAAAGTTAATGCAGGGCGAATTTGAAATGAGCATGATGAGAGAGCTGAACTTCTTCCTTGGACTATAAAATAAATAATTAAAGGAAGGTATTTTTATTAGCCAAATAAAGTACATCAAAAAAATGCTAAGAAAGTTTGGCATAGAAAATGAAAAAGAGATCGGCACACCAATGAGCCCCTCATACAAACTCGACAAAGATGAAAATGGTAAGACCATAAATAAAAAGCTCTATAGAGGTATGATTGGATCCCTACTTTATTTAACTACAAGTAGGCCTGATATATTATTTAGTATTTGCATGTATGCTAGATTTTAATTTAACCATAAAGAATCTCATTTACTAGCTGTCAAGAGAATATTTAGATATTTGATCTACACACATAACTTAGAACTTTGGTACTCAAAATATTTCTTCGTTGAATTGATAGGATACACTGATGCAGACTATGGAGGATGTAGAATAGATAGAAAAAATACTGATGGCACCTGCCAATTTTTAGGATTGAACTTGATCTCTTGGTATAGCAATAAGCAAAACTCTGTAGCATTATCAAGCCGAATATGTTACTACAGAAAGTTGTTGTGCTTAAATACTATGGATCAAGCAATAACTCTAAGACTTTGGAATTAAGCAAAATAAAATATCCATTAGGTGTGATAACACTAGTGCTATAAACTTGACAAAAAATTCTATTCAACATTCAAGAACCAAGCACATTGAAATTAGACATCACTTCATAAAAGATCACGTTCAAAACAATAACATTTTGCTTGAATTTGTGTCAACTGAAAATCAACTAGCTGACATTTTTACAAAACCTCTAAATAAAGATAGATTCTCAAAAATCCAGAGTGAACTTGGTATATATGAACCTCTATAAAAATTTTTAATCTTAAATTTATTGGATTGATTTTGGTCTCCTTTTATCATCCTAAACATCCCTAATTCAATCTTGAAAAATCAAGAAAAGTCAGCTCAAAATTTTCATTTTTATTTTGATTTTTTCTCCTATGCTCGAGAAGTCACGATTTATACACGAGACCTCTTAACTATGTTTCGAGACCTCTCGCTTTAAAAATGAGAGCTCTTGATTTTTTCAAGATGTCTCATCTTTAAGATGAGAGCTCTCAAATTTCGTGGGACTTTTTTTTAATCGAACTTATGAGAGGTCCTCTCTCTCATTCGTTCTTTTCATTCTCCGAGACCTCTCCCCCCAAACACTTCCAAACTCCCATCCACTCCTCCAAACCTCTTGAATCACTGTTCCATAGCCCATTCTATCCAAATCCGAGACTCCAATGGCTCCAAAGAAGAGAACCTTAACCGCACAAAGATAATCCATCACGCCTTCAACCGAAGCTAGGGCAAAGCAGCAGTGGGACATAGCCCTGAAGGAAAATCCTGATTTCTCGGTCTAGGTTCATCCAGATCTGATCTGATCAAGAGATATATTTCAAAAAAAAAAATTTTGATCCCAATCAGATCTTGATATGTTTCAGATTTGATTCTTATTATTTTAATAAATAAAATAAAATAAGATAAATTAAATCAAATTTAATTTACCTAATTTGGGTAATCCTATTACCCTGTAGATGATCCTGATTGCAGCGGAAGGTTCTGGATCTAGCCACGCAAGCGCCTGGCCTCTACCGGTATCCACTTGGGTTGGATCTGGAGATCCTCTTCTTCTCTATCACACCTCCAAAAATTAGATCTGGATCTGATCTGGAGGATCTTCAAAACTCCTTTTGAAGATCAGCAGTCATCCTTTGCAGCAGTGCAGCCTTCTTCTTTTGATCGCCTTTCTTTTGATCTGGAACGCACCAACCTAAGTCCAAAACTCTTTTAGATGTGGAGAGGAGAAGGAGGAGAAGTTTAGGCATGGAGGAAGAAGGGAGAGGCAGCCTTGGCACGTGGGAAATCTCTATTCTAATTGCATTGGAATCTGAGTTGGGCGCAGGGTTTTATTTATAGACTAAGCGTGATCCAACTCCTCTTCCTCCCAACCAATCACAACCCTTTGTGAAATCAGATCTAAATCTGATTGGTGAGAATAGAGACCCCTGGATTCCTCCTTAGAGGGTGCCTAAGACCAGTCAAACTGGATTCTTAGTAGAACTCTGATTGGAATCCAAAAGGGAGGTGGAGTCCTCGTCCAACAAGGACTCCTAGGCGCCTCCAACTTGGGCGCACGCCACCCTAGGCATGCGCCCTCCTCCTTGCCAGGTTCTGGCAGGAGGACAGGCCCCCACCAGTTCTCCAATAGGTGCGTGACACGTGGACAAAAGTCAAAGTGTCTATGGTCAATATTTGACCAGTCAAAGGTCAACTTTTGACCAAAGTCAAAGGACCAAAAATGGCAGGTGACCAAAAATGGCAGGTCATGTCTTATAAAATAAGACAACCTTCTCTAACTTGGACAACCTCCAGTTAGACCATATGAAGGCCTCTGATTGAGCACAAACTCCTTTGGCTCAGTCAGGACAACTTATTTGTGATAGTAAAAGAAGAACGTTAGGTTCAATCGAGTGCTAGCACGATTTCCTTGAACCTAATTGAATCTCATTCAGATCAATTGAACTAGATCAGTTCAATTGATGATCACCAGATTCAAACCCTTATTTGTGTGACCCAGTTAGGTTCAGTTCTGTATGGTAATGGGATATATCATGATCTCTATCATAGACATCATCGAAACTCCTTTCGATGGATCAGAACTCTTCTGATTCGAACAGCTAGAATGATCGATCATCTAAATCATTCTAATTGCTCCCAAAATCCACCAGTGACACCTAGCAGTATATGGTGGCAACCCATCAGAGCTGAATGCGAACCTCTTGGTGCAGCTACCTGTGTGATTAAGTTCTTCTATCTTGAGCCCCGATCAGATTAGGGTTAAGGTAAACTCGTCAAACCCTAGTCTCTGTCATATGATATAATCATTCGATTCGAGTCCAATGTGAAAATCTAAATAGAAACTCTTTCTATTATTTCACTCTGCCATGGCCATGGGCTTCAGGACTTGATTCTCATGATTATCATAGGGCTGCTCCTCTACCACCGAGGTAGATAGATCCCATCTTGATGCAATCCAGTTCCTACAATGAACATGCTATAGCCAACATACACCTCAGGGTTCCATATGGCTAGGAGACCGAGTAATGGTGTAGTCAAACTATAACACCCTCAAGGTGAACTGCCGATGCATCTCAGGTCAAAGAACCAGACACACTACTGCAGCATCGAGTCAGTCATTGACGAGAAGGTAGACTTCCTAATGACTACTCGAGGTGGTCACGCTCAGTGCCCTCGTTCTCTAACGAGTACCTGTACTTCTCGCTCCGGTGTCTCCACACCGTAGACTCAAGACTCATCTACTAAAGAGAAGCGATCGTACACCAACCTTCCGGATCAATCACCATCCTCGTGATGATCCTATGGTCGGGAAGCTGTTTATGAGTTAATAATGATTATTCATGTCTTAAATTTTCAACTCTTGAAAATATGAATTATCATTACCATTAACTCAAAGGATGTATCACAGACACTAAATACACAGGTGTGATAGAAAATAACCCATTTTATTAATTATAGTCAAAATTACAATTTTGCCCCTAGAAGTGTATTACAAGTGTCAGCCAATTCTGGCTTCTAGGGCACATATATCTAACAATCTCCCACTTGTCCTAAAGCCAATTGGCTACAAGTCTAAGTCCCATCTTCTCAAGGTGGGCTTCGATCTTCTGCTGGCCCAACGGCTTTGTAAGTGGGTCTGCCACATTATCTGCGGAGTTGACTCTCTTGACCTCAACGTAACCTTTCTCAAGGTAATCGCGGATGAGATGATATCGCTGTTTGCTAGGAACTCTTCCAGCTGACAGCTCCATCATTGCACACAAACAGACTTCCAGATGTCGACTTTCGATCATCTATATCAGACATGAAGTCCGAGTCTGTGTATCCTTGAACTTGGAGTTCTCCATTACCAAAGACCAACATCATATCCTTAGTTCTTCTCAAGTACTTAAGGATACATTTCACAGAAGTCCAGTGTTCTTCACCTGGATTTGACTGATATCTGCTTGTGACACTCACAGCATGGGCTATATCAGGTCGTGTACATAGCATGGCATACATGAGGCTCCCTATTGCAGAAGCATAAGGGATCTTGCTCATGCGTTCTATTTCCTCAGGTGTGCTGGGGCACATCTTCTTGGAAAGATGAATACCATGTCTGAAGGGTATTAATCCCCTCTTAGAGTTTTCCATACTAAACCTCTTTAGTACTTCCTCTATGTACATCTTCTGTGAAAGTCCTAGCATCCTATTCGGTCTATCCCTATAGACCTTAATTCCTAGAATAAAGGATGCTTCACCTAGGTCTTTCATGGAGAATTCCTTGGACAACCACATCTTGACTGATGTCAACATGGGAATATCATTCCCAATAAGGAGGATGTCATCCACGTACAATACGAGGAAGACAACAGCGCTCCCACTGACCCTTTTGAAAACACATGGTTCCTCTTCATTTTTGATGAAACCAAACTTTTTGATCACATCATTGAAACGAGTGTTCCAGCTCCGAGATGCTTGCTTAAGTCCATATATGGACCTTTGCAGCTTGCAAACCTTGTGATCAGTATCACTGGATGTGAAACCTAGCGGCTGTTCCATATAGATATCTTCCTCAAGATATCCATTTAGGAATGCCGTTTTCACGTCCATTTGCCATATTTCATAATCGAAATAGGCTGCAACAGCAAGCAATGTGCGGATGGATTTTAGCATAGCTACGGGGAAAAGGTATCCTGATAGTCAATGCCTTCACGTTGACTATAACCTTTTGCCACCAGTCTAGCCTTGAATGTCTCCACATTCCCATCTGCACCAATCTTTCTCTTGAAGATCCATTTACACCCAATAGGTACTATACCTTCTGGTGGATCTACCAAGGTCCAGACTTGGTTTGAGTGCATCGAGTCAATCTCTGACTGCATTGCCTCTAGCCATTTCTCGGAGTCGATATCTGATATCGCCTCGTTGTAGGTTTTGGGATCATCACCATGAGCACCATTACCTATGAGGAACATTTCCTCTACGTCCTCTGAAATAATACCTAAGTATCTTTCAGGGGGACGGGAAACTCTTTCCGATCTACGAGGTGGAGGAGGTAGTGTTCTTATTGGCTCAACCTGATTTGGTTCCACTTGGTCCTTAGCTCGTTCTGCTTGTGAGACTTTCTCATCAAGCTTGATCTATTTTCCAATGCCGCTATCTTGAATAAACTATTTTTCAAGAAAGATGGCATGTCGACTCACAATCACATTGTGGTCTTCTGGAATGTAGAAATAGTATCCTAATGACTCTTTAGGATATCCTATGAATCGAGCTCTGAAGGACCTAAACTCTAACTTGTCCGCTTGTTGTCTTTTGACATGAGCCGGACAACCCCAAATTCTGAGATGACTCAGACTTGGTTTCTTACCGTGCCATATCTCATACGGTGTGGTAGGAACGGTTTTAGAGGGAACCCTATTCAGTAGATAAATTGAAGTTAACAATGAGTGTCCCCAAAGAAAATCAGGGAGGTCTGTGAAGCTCATCATGGATCGAACCATATCCAATAGAGTCCGATTTCTCCGTTCTGAAACCCCGTTGAGTTGAGGTGTTCCTGGTGGAGTCCATTGAGAGACTATGCCATTTTTCCTTGAGATAGTCTAGGAATTCCCGGCTAAGGTATTCACCTCCTCGATCTGATCGAAGAACCTTAATGGGTTTTTCAGTTTGTTTTTCTACTTCATGTCTGAATTCTTTGAACTTTTCAAAAGCTTCAGACTTGTGTCTCATAAGATACACATACCCATACCTAGACAGATCATCGGTAAAGGTAATGAAGTAGACAAAATTGCCTCTAGCCGGCACATCAAATGGGCCGCACACATCAGTATGTACTAGGGCAAGGAGATCTGTGGCCCTCTCCCCATGTCCAACAAAAGGGAGTTTAGTCATTTTGCCTTGAAGACAAGATTCACAAGTTGGATATGACTCAAAAGTCAATGGACTCAATAGCCCATTTTTCTCCAATTTGTTGATCCTATCTTCTGCTATATGACCTAATCTCAGGTGCCATAGATATCTGTCGTTTGGACTATCCCTAGGTCGTTTGGCATTCACGTTTTGCTCGATAGTTAGAACAGGTACATCAATATGTAGCTGATAAAGACCATTAATAAGGAAACCATTTGCAATTTTATTTCTTTCATAAAGAATGTTACAATGGTCCTTAAAGAAGGTGATCACATAACCTTCTTGTGCTAAGCATGAAACAGAAATCAAATTCCTGCTAGCTGCAGGCACATAATAACAGTCTTTCAAAACTAAGTCTAAACCAGATGGTAATCGAAGAGGGTATGTTCCCACGGCTACTGCAGCAACTCTTGCTCCATTACCGATGCGTAGGATCATGTCTCCATCCCTCAGCCTCCTGCTATCCTCAAGACCCTGCATAGAAGTGCACAGATGAGCACTAGAACCAGAGTCAAGCACCCAACTGGATGCAGAAGAAACCGTAAGGTTAGACTCAATAACGAGCATACCTCCAGAAGGACCTTCCTTCTTGTTCTTCAGGGTGGCCAGGTAAGTAGGGCAGTTCCGCTTCCAATGGCCGTCGCTGTTGCAATGGAAACACTTTCCTTTGACATCGGCCTTTCTTCTTCGGCTCTGCCTTCTTCTTCTTTGATCCTTCCACCTTTTGCTTTTTCACAGACTTCTTTTTCTTTCCATAAGACTTTCTTTTGGAAGAAGTCCGTTCCATAGCAAGAACTGAGCCTTTAGAACCTTTCATAGAAAGCTCAGCGGTAACCAGCATATTCATTAACTCGGCCAAGGAATTTTGAAGTTTATGCATGTGGTAATTCATGATGAATTGCCCATATGCATCAGTCAAGGATTGCAGAATAATATCGTTCTGCAGATCCAAGTCTAACTTCACACCGAGCTTCTCAAGCTCTTCCATGTCCTTGATCATTGTCAGACAGTGATCTTGGACTGACTGCCCATCACGCATCTTAGCCTTAAAAAGTCATTTCGTGACTTGATATTTGGCTGCGCGACTCTGTTCACCAAACATCTCCTGCAGGTGAGCCAACATTTGGCGAGCAGTCCCGATATCTTCATGTTGGCGCTGGAGCTCATCAGACATCGAGCCCAACATGTAATATCTGGCCTTATTATCTTCGTCAATCCATTTTTCCAGAGACGCTCTCTGTTCAACAGATGGACGGGCTGGTAAGGTGGGAGGGTCCTGGTCCAAAACATGGTTAACTTCTCGGAACCCAAAACTATTTTGTAGTTCCTGAGCCAATCTTTATAATTGGGTCCAGTCAGTCTATGTGTGTCCAGGATACGTGCCAATGGGTTGGACGCAGACATTTTCCTGTAGAGAGTCAAAGATTCTAGTTAGATACTGTAATTTTGACTTGACCAATTTGTTTAGGGATTTTATTTTTAAACAAATTAGCTCCCACTATTTTCTCGGATCCCTACACTCCCTCTGTAGAGATGCGAAAATCTCCACGATTAATGATTTCTAGTGGGTGGTGCGGTCTCACCAACTGACTCATCACCTCACCTAACAGTTATTGGTGATGGGTTAGCCAATGAGTGAACAACTCTTGTTCAATGATTCTCTAATCATGGTGCACCCAAACTTGGTCTCTAATTCATGAATCTCACCGTATCCGGAAATATTGATCCACTCCTTAGTTAAGTCAGACCCACCATTTGCATAGACTGGGTTCCTAATTGGAGTCTCTCACCGTATCCGAAATATTGAGCCCAACTCATCCTCCAGCCCATAGCATCCAATGCCTAATAGACATGGTTGCATCTTCCCGGTGCAACTGAGCCACTGTATCCAGCCGAGAACAATCAACCCCGGGAAGGGCCCGCACATCTACAATGGTGGAAGACCTCAGACTTAATCTTTTCTTAGGGAGAATTGATTCAGGTCTCATTAAACTAGACTTGGC
Source organism: Cocos nucifera (assembly GCA_006176705.1). Lineage (NCBI taxonomy): Eukaryota > Viridiplantae > Streptophyta > Magnoliopsida > Arecales > Arecaceae > Cocos > Cocos nucifera. The sequence continues at coordinate 239,145 of QRFJ01000301.1, forward strand.
TTAGTCATAACAATTATGACTAACCTAGTGGCATGGGTTAGCTCGGATTATTGACCACCTCAGATCAGAACTGTGTCAACAGATATGGCCAGGTAAGTGAGACCGGTGGAAGGAATATGCCATTAACTCGTACAAGAACGCATTCAGGTCGAGTAGCTTCCAATTAAAAACCAGTCGGTCGTATGTGCCAAACTTACCTTAGACACCAAATTGTTGAGCCAGAACCAATTGGGTTAGCCTACAATCCAGACTCTAACCTCTGAGCCTAATTAGGTCTTGCTTGATCGTGACTCGATCTTGACCCAGACTTAATCCTATTAGGCTGGTCAATTTAAGCATTGTTGATCCCATCTAACCAACTCTTGATTCGGTTTGATCAACCGCTTAGACCTAATTGAGCTACCCAAGCCCGAACCCAGTATTATGAATATGTCTTAGATCTGAAATTCTCAATTTTAGACCTAATTAATATTCCATAATCTTAATTCTTAATTAAGTAGGGTTCATAAACAAAATATGCACAATAAATCCTAGGGTTTCAGGATCTAGGGTTTTGCAGAAAGTAAGTTTTGGGTTTCTGATTAAGGACGAACACGCAGCACCCCTACACATCATAAGAACACCCCATCGAATGGGAAGAGAGGGCCTTTAAACCCTTCTTCGTTCTTATGACCGGACGGCCAAGAGGAACGCCTTAATCAGGAACATTCAATACTACAAAACAATATAGATCTATATCATATATCTCATATACAAATTAGATCTAATCATGGCATATTTTGCATACATCTCATGTATCGAATCATGCATATTTTTCAGATCTAAATTATCTCATAATAATCTAAAAAATTAGATTTAAATTGATCTAATCAAAATAAATTCTAATCTAGACAATTATGTAGAACTATTCTACAACTAGTCTAGACATGCATCAATCATATCTCATATGATATTCAAAAATTAAATAATTTTTATTTGCTATTTTTTAGATGTTATTATAACACTTATAATATCAAAAAATAGTAAATAAATAGATCTAAAATATGATTTAATCAAGATTAAATCAAAAACATGCAAGACTATTCTATAGAACTATTCTATTTCTAGAACTAGTCATGCATATTCTTCTAATCTTAGATCCAAATCATTTAATTTTAATTTTTTCTGATTTTCAGATCTGATCACATCTCATGTGACATCTGAAATCACTTATTTTCTAATTAAAATAAATTTAAAATTAGATCTAAATAATTTAGAACCATGGCTCTGATACCAGTTGAAGGAAAATCCTGATTTTCCGGTCCAGGTTCGTTCAGATCTGATCAGATCAAGAGATATATTTCAAAAAATTTTCTCTTGATCTCAATCAGATCTTGATATATTTTCAGATCTAATTCTTATTATTTTAATAAATAAAATAAAATAAGATAAATTAAATCAAATTTAATTTACCTGATTTGGGTAATCCTATTACCCTGTAGATGATCCTGATTGCAGCGGAAGGTTCTGGATCTAACCACGCAAGCGCCTGGCCTCTACCGGTATCCACTTGGGTTGGATCTGGAGATCCTCTTCTTCTCTATCACGTCTCCAAAAATCAAGATCTGGATCTGATCTGGAGGATCTTCAAAACTCCTTTTGAAGATCAGCAGTCGTCCTTTGCAGCAGTGCAGCCTTCTTCTTTTTGATCGCCTTTCTTTTGATCTGGATCGCACCAACCAAAATCCAAAACTCTTTTGGACGTGGAGAGGAGAGGAGGAGAAAGTTTAGGCATGGAGGAAGAGGGGAGAGGCAGCCTTGGGGCATGGGAAATCTCTATTCTAATTGCATTGGAATCTGAGTTGGGCGCAGGGTCTTATTTATAGACTAAGCGTGATCCAACTCCTCTTCTTCCCAACCAATCACAACCCTTTGTGAAATCAGATCTAAATCTGATTGGTGGGAATAGAGTCCCCTGGATTCCTCCTTAGAGGGTGCCTAAGACCAGTCAAAGTTGGATTCTTAGGTAGAACTCTAATTGGAATCCAAAAAGGGAGATGGAGTCCTTGTCCAACAAGGACTCCAAGGCGCCTCCAACTTGGGCACACGCCTAGGGTGGCGTGCGCCCTCCTCCTTGCCAGGTTCTGGCAGGGGGACAGGCCCCCACCAGTTCTCCAATAGGTGCGTGACACGTGGACAAAAGTCAAAGTGTCTATGGTCAACATTTGACCAGTCAAAGGTCAACTTTTGACCAAAGTCAAAGGACCAAAAATGGCAGGTGACCAAAAATGGCAGGTCATGTCTTATAAAATAAGACAACCTTCTCTAACTTGGACAACCTCCAGTTAGACAGACCATATGAAGGCCTCTAATTGAGCACAAACTCCTTTGGCTCAGTCAGGACAACTTATTTGTGATAGTAAAAGAAGAACGTTAGGTTCAATCGAGTGCTAGCACGATTTTCTTGAACCTAATTGAATCTCATTCAGATCAATTGAACTAGATCAGTTCAATTGATGATCACCAGATTCAAACCCTTGTTTGTGTGACCCAGTTAGGTTCAGTTTTGTATGGTAATGGGATATGTCATGATCTCTATCATAGACATCATCGAAACTCCTTTCGATGGATCAGAACTCTTCTGATTCGAACAGCTAGAATGATCGATCATCTAAATCATTCTAATTGCTCCCAAAATCCACCAGTGACACCTAGCAGTATATGGTGGCAACCCATCAGAGCTGAATGCGAACCTCTTGGTGCAGCTACCTGTGTGATTAAGTTCTTCTATCTTGAGCCCCGATCAGATTAGGGTTAAGGTAAACTCGTCAAACCCTAGTCTCTGTCATATGATATAATCATTCGATTCGAGTCCAATGTGAAAATCTAAATAGAAACTCTTTCTATTATTTCACTCTACCATGGCCATGGGCTTCAGGACTTGATTCTCATGATTATCATAGGGCTGCTCCTCTACCACCGAGGTAGATAGATCCCATCTTGATGCAATCCAGTTCCTACAATGAACATGCTATAGCCAACATACACCTCAGGGTTCCATATGGCTAGGAGACCGAGTAATGGTGTAGTCAAACTATAACACCCTCAAGGTGAACTGCCGATGCATCTCAGGTCAAAGAACCAGACACACTACTGCAGCATCGAGTCAGTCATTGATGAGAAGGTAGACTTCCTAATGACTACTCGAGGTGGTCACGCTCAGTGCCCTCGTTCTCTAACGAGTACCTGTACTCTCGCTCCGGTGTCTCCACACCGTAGACTCAAGACTCATCTACTAAAGAGAAGCGATCGTACACCAACCTTCCGGATCAATCACCATCCTCGTGATGATCCTATGGTCGGGAGCTGTTTATGAGTTAATAATGATTATTCATGTCTTAAATTTTCAACTCTTGAAAATATGAATTATCATTACCATTAACTCAAAGGATGTATCACAGACACTAAATACATAGGTGTGATAGAAAAATAACCCATTTTATTGATTATAGTCAAAATTATAATTTTACCCCTAGAAGTGTATTACAAGTGTCAGCCAATTCTGGCTTCTAGGGCACATATATCTAACAAGCCCAAGCATCTCTATCCACCTCTTCTTCACGAGCTCGACTCTTTGTCGCCATGAGGATAGTTCTAATGGGTCGAAATGTCGATATTGGATACCTAGAAAGAAAATATTTTTGTATTAGGTTGTGGATCGAGTAGCAAGGCTGGGAGAAGCTATGTGCTCTTGAGGTAAACGTCTATCCAGAGCTAATTAGAAAGTTCTTTGAGAACATTAGCTTTGAGAAAGTGTCGAGGATAGAATTGATTATTAAATGAGTACACGTCTCTTTGGATGAGAGGAAGATAGGGCAACTCTTAGAAGTACCTAGGTTTGGAGCTAGTTATCTAAATTTGAGCAATAAAACTGAAGCTTTAAAATGCATTTTGGAAAGAAAAATATAGATAAAAATCAATAATTAGTTTCACATCATCTCTAAGTGGAAATGAGATTATTACATTGCATTGTGAGTCACATGATTTTTCCAAAGGTAGGAAGACATGACTAGGTTGGGAAAAAAGAACTGGCTGTTATGTTCTACTTGGTAATTGGGACATCCATAAATTTTTCATTACTAATGCTTCAATAGTTAAAGGACACAGCCGACAAAAGCAAAGCATGTCTTCCCTACGGGATGATTTTCACCCTGATCTTCAAGGATTTTCATGTTAGTCTAAAAGGTGAAGACTTTAAGAAGTTGGTGCACACCGACTATATAATTGAGGAAACCTTGAACCGAATGAAGTTTATTAAAAAAGATGACAAATGGGTGAGGGCAGATGAAAAAATTGCTACTAGAAATGAGACTGAGAAGCATAGGTCTCCACCTCCACCATCACCCCTTATAGCTGGACCTTCATTCACCACACCTGGGTCTGCACATACTCCACAAGGGCCTTCAAGTCATTTTCCTACACCTCCCTCTATTTTTTATCAAGAAAGTTTAATTGAAAGGATGGTTGAGGAAGTAGTTCAAAAAGTGTTTGAAAGGTTCATTGACATTCTCTCCAGTGTGAAGAATCAACTGTTGGTGAGTATTGAGAAACAAAGAATATCTTCTAAGGGTCAAACTGAAATGCTTAGCCAACAACTTAGTGGATTATCATAAAGATTTGAAATTTTTGAGAAGAAACAACATGAGCCATCAACTCAGATTGAACTTCTATTATCCGAGACTGCTAGAATTGCAAGTAGATAGAAGGAGAACATTACCATCCAGTGCACCATTGTTGAAGTCCTCATCTCTTCATTATGGTAGATCATGGATCGGATTGACAGTCTTGGATCTCAGACTCCATCCACTTCTCAATCCTCACCATCTCCTTGACCTGCACCTCACTTATCATCTTCTAGACCTAGATCTTCATAGATTCCTCTCTAATGAGGAATAGGTCTAGTTTTTTCTATTTTTTATATATGTTGCTTGGTGTACCTCACTTATGTTGCTTAGTATACTCATCCATATATTAGTATAGATCTAATTTTTGTAAACTAATATACAACTTTGTCATTGTAATTTCAATCTTATGAAATGGAATCAATCTTTTTTAATTATGTTCTTTCCTTCTTTGCCATTATGTCTGACTCAATCAATTATGATTCTTAACTATGATTTTGATGCTGACAAAAAAGGAGAAAAATTAAGAGAAAAGGTATAAGGGAGATAAATGTATAAACACATAAACACAAAAAGAAAAAATACCATTTAATCCCATACAAATTAAAAGAGCATACATTAAGGGGGAGCTCTGATACAAAAATTGGTATATCATTAGAAATTTAAGTTCTTTTAGAATCAAGAATTTCACATACTCTCTTTCATTAATACATGATATACATATCGCTTACATTCTTTTTATGAATTGCTTATTTTTTTGTCATCATCAAAAAGAGAGAGATTGTTGACCCCCTAAGTGATTTTGATGATGACCAAATATTACAGCAAATGATTACTAATATATTTTATTTTAAATATTCAAATGTCAAAAGAAAGAAAGCTCTTTGATCAAAATAAGGATACATAAAGTCTAATTCAAATGAAAATGAAATCCTCTTGATTGGTAGCAAAAACTTCCTCAAAATAGTCTTGGAGCAATTTTCGAGAGGTCTCAAAATTTTTTTGAGAGCTCTCATGAGATTTGGCACGTCTAAATAAGCTTTTGGCATGGTTTCGAGATGTCTCTAGTTAATCTTAAGAGCTCTCAGTCTCAGGAGATAGAAATATAGTTTTTGTACTCTGAGAGCAAGATGTTTCATTCTAAACCGAGAGCTCTTGGTCTTAGGCTATACAACTTTTTTAGAAAGCTATTTTTCAAGCGACTGAAGGTGAGAGGTCTCCTGATCAAACCAAGAGGCCTCGAAATCTAGTAAGATGTCTCGAGATAAATCATGAAGTCTCGAGACATGGCGACAACTTTTTAACGAAGCATTCCAGATCAAATTTTCTTACTTCTAATGGCTAGTTGCTACTCTCTAATGATCGAATTTTACTTTTTCTGAACTCTAATCATATCCAGATGAGAGAGAATACTCTAGATATAAAAGGGAGGAGATGTATTTTTCAGATTAATGAAGAAATCAAAGAAAAATGAGATAAAAAGCAATGAACACCTAGTTTTTCGTAAGCAAATCATGTTCACTCAAGTTTTTTCAAGTTTTGAAGTGCATTAACTCCAAGCATTCAACAAACTACAATGACAACGATTTAGCTCATTTAAAGGAGCTTTGTGTGTTGTAAATATTTCTTATTTTTTTTCATGTATTTGGTTTCAACAGGGGCTGAAGCTTGGATTTTGGGATTTTTCTTTCCATTAATTATTTTGGATTGATTTGTCTGATTATTGTAAGGATTGTGGTTAGTGAACCTAGAAAAAAATCAACTAAATTTTGGTATAGTGAGTTTGAAAAAACTATCCAACCGTAATCTTGTAGGATTATAGTAAAATTCTCAAGCATCTTGCTTGGGGAGTGGACGTAGGTGATGGGAGTACACCGAACCACTATAAAATACTCTTGTTTGTGTGTGTGTGTGCGCTATTGCTTCTTACATTTCTTTACTCTCACATCCGATTCACATAGGCTTTAAACATTTTTACTGCACATATCTATTTTAAATTTTTAAAAATCTAATTCACTCCTCTTGGGTTGTCTAGCTGGGCACTACTTGATGCCATGAAATCCGAGATAGAGTCCACAAAAATCAATGGGATATGGACACTTGTTGATCCACCTGAAGGGATAAAATCCATAAGATGCAAATGGATTTTTTTTTAAAAAAAAAGAGGAGCAGACGGGAAGGTGGAGATCTATAAAGCTCATCTATTTGCCAAGGGATATCATCAATGTTATCATATTGACTATGATGAGACATTTTCTCCTATGACAATGCTCAAATTCATTCAAATTTTGCTTACGATAGTAGCACATTTGGATTATGAGATCTAATAAATGAATGTCAAAACTACTATTCTTAATAGAGAGCTGGTGGAAGAGGTGTATATGATATAACTTGAAGGGTTCACATCCATAAATGAATATAAAATGTGTAAGCTAAATAGATCCATTTATGGATTGAAGCAAGCTTCAAGGAGTTGGAACATGCATTTTAATAAGATGATCAAAATGCATGGCTTCATTAAGAATGGAGAAGAGCCTTGTATCTATATATGGGCAAATAGTTCTGTAGTTATATTTCTTGTATTGTATATCGATGACATTCTCTTAATCGTGAATGATGTTCCTAAAGAAAAAATCTAGAGTTACATGCATCTATTTTAAATTTTTTTCAAAATTAGTGGAAGCAAAAGATCTAGATTAATCATATTAATCTACTAAAGCATGTAAAAACTCCTAGATTTAGGATCTTATGATATGATACTAGCATACAATAAATCTGAAAATAAATAATAAGCAAAAGTATTGATCATATCAGTACTTGATCAAGATCTAATCTAGAATTTTATAGAGATCATATTTCTACCTGTTCATGGGTCGAGAACTCTGCTTGCTATTTTCATGGTTGAAGTTGTTACTTCGAGCTGCATAGAATGTTCGGCTTCTATGGGTTGTCCACACAAAGCTTTAAATTTGATCGAAGTTTTGGTGATCAAAAATCTGTGCAGCGTGCTATCATCGTGCAAATCCATCCTTGATGGTTGATCTTTGATCTTCTTCTTCTAATTTTTTGGACCTTGCAAGGAATAAAGACTCAGAGGAGGACTTGAGAGGTCCTCTTCCTCACTAATCTCTTAAAAGAATATGGAAGAGGAAGACAAGAAATCCTAAAGAAGAAACCCTTTCTTCTCTTCTTTCTTTTCTCTCACCTGGACATGCACTAGATTTGTCCTAAAGAAACTTAATGCCTCACTTTTGTTTGAGCCCAATATTCCCACACCCAAGAGGTTATCCCATGCTAAAAAATTCTACCAAATCCCATGCTAAGAGGCCTTATAAATAGGGAGACATGAAAGAGTCCTTCTCTAGGTCAAATACCTAGAAAAGCATGTCCAAAAGGGGAATTATAGGGGGTGCCCAACTCTTGGGTACCTCCTTTTTTTGGGAATGGGATAGCTTAAACACACATAAAAAATTCTCCTTTCCTATGCCAAAATTAGATCAAATTTGATTATAGTTGGCACCCACAATGGATAAACTTTTGGAATTATCAAACTTTATTAAATAGAGTTCTAGGTCAAAACAACTTGCTTATTTTGACATAGTCAAAATAAATTTCCAAACCAAGAGAGAAGAGATATTAGGGGAGTGCATGGGCTTCTCTGGGCATGAGGATTCTCATGCAAAATGACAAAAAATAAAGGGTGTGGGCATGGAGAGAGGTGGCAAAACAAGAGGGAGAGTCCCAATCCAACAGGGCTCTCTAGTTTTTCATTGGTCAAACTAATTTTTAAATCGAATTAAATTAGGACTGATGCAACATAATTAAGGATGATCCTAGTCCAACTAGGAACCCATTTAAATTAGATTAAATTATATTTAATTCTAATTTAAATTTTAATCTAATCAGAAATTATGTGCATACAAGTCCTAATTGAATAGAGATTTGATCTTCCTTGCAATTGGCTTATCCTATAAATCAATTCGACTTGATCGAATCAAGTCTAAAACAAACCTAATTAAATTTTATTCAATTGACTCGAACTCATTCCTAATGCTTAATCAGATTGAGTCAATTAGTAATCCGATTGCTAATTAATCCTCCTACAATACTTGCACTAGATTAAACATTAATCGTATTGACTGTTTGATCGTAGAACGATTTATAATTGTTGATCAACCATCTGATCAAATCGAAACCTCTAATGTGTGTGATCCCATAAGTTTGAATCTAAGCTGGTAACATAGAAACTAATTTTTATACTAATTGAAGTAACCATCTGGCAATGGTATCCGACGATCGGATAGGTCAAATGTATATAAAGCAATATTTTAGAATCCATATGAATATAGTTACCATATAATTCATTCCTTTAACTTTTATGTTTAGGATGACTCAGGGTTAAACTATCAATCCTAGGATAGTGCATCCATAATGTGTTTCAAAGCAATCAGTCATGTAACTCCTCACAAGGACTATCCTGACCAAGATTTTGCTAAATTGAAAATATAATTATACACAACTCCTAAAATCAAGAGTGGTCAATTCCATCTTGATTTACTCACCAACTCTATAAGTACTTGACGGTACCCAAAAATCTTTCATCACTAAATTAGAAATTCAAGTAGTCCGGCATCAAGTATAGTGAGTTGCTTGCAAGTCACCATGGTGATCTCAAGTCAAAGGGATACTTATGCTCATATCCCATTAAAGTAATTTTTGATAGCAGAATGCTCTAGAGTAGGTCACGTTTAGAAATGATATATCCTGATATCTCACTTGTATACCATACCAATGTCTTCACACTTCTTAGTTAAGAGGACAACCAACCCATATGGGATATAACGACCTACACTCGATAATCATTATCATCCAAAGTTGTCATCCTAGGTAATAATGTATCATTTGGTCATGAACTAATTTAAGGACTAAATGATAAATTCTCTCTTTATCGAACCTAAATAGTCCTAAGGACTTCATCATAATACAAGAGTTCAAAAGAAGACATACACTTGTGATGAAAATGCTAGAATAAATACTTTATTTATTATAAATCATATACAATCACAAGAATTGCTCAACCATCAATAGATTGATGATTGGCTTTAGGATATATTTTTTAATAACCCCACTTGTCCTAAAGCCACTTGGTATAGTATCTTATACCCATCTTCGATTTGTGATTATCGAACTTTACAATCAGGACTTTAGTGAATGGGTCGGCCAGGTTTTTCTTTTCGTTAATCTTCTAAAGATCAATGTCACCTCGATCCATGATCTTCCGGATAAGATGGTAGTAGCATAGAATATGCTTTGTTCGTTGGTGTCTCTTTGGTTTCTTCACTTGAGCAGTGGCTCTAGTGTTGTCATAGTACAGCAGGACTGGACCATCAAGGAAGGATACCACTCTAAGTTTGGTGATGAATTTTTTCAACCATAGTTTTTTTCGCAGTATCGGATACCGCAATGTACTTTGCCTTCCAAACTAAGTCGACCATTGTGTGCTGCTTGAAACTTTTTTAGCAGACAGCTCCACCATTTAAGGTATATAAATAACCTAACATATTTTTGCTGTCATCGTAGTCAGATTGAAAACTGGAGTTTATAAACTTCTCAAGTTTCAAATCTAACTTGCTATAAACTAGCCACTAGTCCTTAGTATTTTTTAAATACGTAAGGATGGTTTTTACAACTTTCTAGTGGTTCTCTTCTTGATCAGATTGGTATCTACTCACTACTCCTAGTGAGTATGCCACATCTGATCTCGTACATGTCATAGCATACATGATAGATCCTACTGCTGAAGCATATGTAATTCTATCCATATGCTTTCTCTTTTCAAGAGTTGTTGAATAATCCTTCTTAGAGAGAAAAATTTCATAGCCTATCGATAGATAGCATTTCTTGAAATTCTCCATGCTGAACCGCTTCAGCATAGTTTCTACATATATGAACTGAGACAATCCAAGCATTCTTTTAGATTTATCCCTATAGATCTTCATCCCTAGGATGTAGAATGCTTCATCCAAGTCTTTCATGAAGAACTGAGATGATAGTCATACTTTTATTTCCTGTAATATAGGAATGTTATTTTCGATTAAGAGAAAGTCATCCATATACAACATAAGAAATATCATTATAGAACTATTTGCCCATTTGTATATGCAGGTTCTTCTCTGTTCTTAATGAAGCCATATATTTTAATCATCTTATCAAAATGCACATTCCAACTCTGAGATGCCTACTTCAATCCATAAATGGATCTCTGAAATTTGCACACCTTGGACTCGTTAGTGGATTGAACTTTTTAGATTATATCATATACACCTCTTCATCTATTTCTCCATTTAGGAAAGCTATCTTCACATTCATCTATCAAATCTCATAGTCCAGATGGATAGCTATTGCAAGTATAATCCGAATGAATTTAAGTATTGTCATAAAAAAAAATGTCTTGTCATAGTTAATACCATAAAATTGATGATACCTCTGGCAATCAAATGGGCTTTATAGGTCTCCACCTTTTCATCTATGCCCCTCTTTCTTTCGAAGATCCACTTACATCTAATGGGTTTAACCCCTTCAAGTGGACCAACTAATGTTCATATATCATTGATCTTCATAGACTCTATTTTGGATTTCATGGCTTCAAGTCATTTCTCAGAATCGGATCTCTATATTGCATCCATATAGGTGATCAGATCCTCATCATTCTCATCGAGTTTGATAGGATCACTATTCCAAATCAAGAAACCATAGTATCTGTTCAGCTAATATGGTACTCTACCAGATTATCTTAAGGATGTAGGTACATTGGGCTCTGAATTTGATCTAATCAAATATGATTTAAGTTCAGCTAATTGTATTGATTTTTCTACCATCGAACTTCCTCAAGTTTGACCTTAGAGGCAACAGTTTCTTCAACAAGAGACTTCTTTTCTAAAAAGATTGTCCTATTGCTGACGAACATCTTTTGTTCATCAGCATGGTAGAAGTAGTAACCCCTAGTTTTCTTAGGATACCTTATAAACATACACTTATCGGATCGAGATCTAAGTTTATCTATATACAAATGTTTGATGTAGGCCGGACAACCCCAAACTTGAAGATGAGAGAGTGTAGGCTTACGGCAGGTCCATATCTCATATAGAGTCTTTACAATGGATTTACTCAAAATATTGTTCTATATAAAATAGGTAGTCTTAAGAGCATAATCCTAAAATAAAATAAGCAGACTAGTAAATCCCATCATGGATCGAATCATATCTAACAAAGTTTGATTTCTCTTTTCTGATACACCATTATACTGTAGTGTCCCTGGAGGAGTCCATTATGAGAGAATTCCATTTTCTTCTAGATATATCAAGAACTTATTGCATAGGTATTCACCTTCTCGAGTTGATCGAAGAGTTTTAATATTTTTTTAGTTTATTTTTACTTCATTATGAAATTGTTTGAATATTTTAAATGATTCAAACTTATGTTTTATAAGATATGCGTATCCATACCTAGATAGGTCATTAGTAAATATAATAAAATAGTGATATCCACCTTTGGTAGTAGTGTTTATTGGTCCATATACATCACAATGTATGAGACTTAGAACTTTACTGGCTCTTTCATCCTTTCTAGTAAAAGAAAATTTTGTCATCTTTCCAAGAGGATAGGACTCACAGGTTGGTAATGATTCACAATTATCGATATCGAGGATTTCCTCTTTGGCTATCCTGTTTAACCTATTCTTGTTAATATGACCAAGGCCACAATGTCAAAGGTAGGCATCCATGATATTATCTAATTTAGAGTATTTATTAAATATGTACATTACACTAATAGGTTATGATAAAATGTATATGTCATTTCTTTATTGTCCATGTATTATTATAACATCATTCATAATGATATCACAATAATCTTCTTTTATAAACAAATGATAACCATCTTTGGCCAAAAGGCCAACAGAGATTATATTCATAAAAAAAGAATGATAGTAATGACAATCATCTAAAGAAATGACATTACCATTAAAAATAAGTTAAACTATTCTCAAAGCTAGGACTGAAATAGATCTTCCATCTCCAATATTAAAGAATTGCTCGCCACTCACAAATTTTCTGCTAACTTGAAGTCCTTACAATGAATTAAAAATATGAACTAGACTTCTAGTATCCAATACCTAGGTAGTAGTATCATAAATAGAGAAATTATAAGGCATTATCATATAACATCCTTGATCAGTGACTCTTTGCTCTTTTTTCTTGTTCAACCTGTTGGGGTCAAGAAAAGTAAGGTACTGAGGATAGTTTCTTTTCTAGTGCCCCTACTTCTTATAGTAGAAGCACTCTACCTGATTTTGGTTCATCTTGAATTTTTTGTTTAGACTGGGCATAGAAGCCCCAGGATAAATCTCTGTGCTGCTGAACAATATTCAACTTCTGATACTTACTATCGAAGTTAGGTCTCATAAGTATATCACTATCTAATGATGAATGGAGGACCTAGGGTTTGGCCTTAACTGCATAAAGAAAAACCAAAAGCCTAATTAGTATATGATTTATTAAGCCTAAAGATTTGGACTTTAATCAAAAGATTCTCTCACTATTTTATACGAATTGATAGTTCCTACCTCTAATTTAAGCAATTATCCAAATTTCTTAGTAGGTACTAGAATCCACACAGATTGCATGCGGGCTCGAGGAAAGCTCTGGCCAATCCATGTGCATCTATGGGAAGGTTCTTAATCAATTATTTTTTTAAATAATTTTTAGTATTAAATTTTGCCCCAGGTATCTTTTTAGTATAGGGCCTCCACTTAAAGTTCTGATTAGGTTCGACCATTAACATAAACCTACTTTGTGATTCTAGCTAAGGAATGATCGGGCCTGATGAAAGCTCTGGCCAATCCAACCATTTATCAAATAGTACATCAGAGTCATCATATATTGAATGATAATTCCAATATCCCGATGAGTACCAGGCGTAAGACGCCTTCAATGTCCACCTAGACTATTAGACCCATTATCACTCAACTTAATAGGAGGCTATGATCTAGTTATCACTATAACTATATCATTTTAAGAACCTAATAATTTTAAAGAATTTGATTAACTCATTTTAAGAGAATAGAGAGAAGATTAACCCGCTAATCATAATCCTCGCACTAACTTCACCAAGTTAGATTAATAGAGACCAAAGATAATCTGGTCTAAGGGCACCTAAATCAGTTATACTAATTTATCTAGTTGACATGGGTTAGCTCGAATTGTCAAGTGATCTAATCAAAATATAATTTCATGAAGTGAGATCGATTGGAGGGATATACCATTAACTCGTCAAAAATTAAATCAATGCGAGTAGCTCCCAATTATAGACCACCAATCTAATCTGCCAAACTTACCTTAGATACTAATTGGTTAATTAGTTTCGATTGGATCCACATAACAATTCGGACTAAACCACTTAGCCAAGAATCAAGTCCATTTGATTCTTGTTAAAGACATGGACTTGACCAACTATAACTATTGTAATTGATTTATAGAGTCCCTAACCTAATCTAAGATAATATTTGATTAGATTTAGTTAATTACTCTAATTAAGTCCATTCTTTATCCTAACCTTAGGTCTAATCCAATTAATGGGCCTAATTCATTTTAACCCATTAATCCATGTGTTATGATTTTTATTTTAAGATCTTTAATAAATAATTCTAGATCTTAATCAATAATTCTTATTTCTTAATTAAGTATTGAGCTGAGGGTTGAGGTTTGGTATTTCAAAAATAATTTTTAAATTTATAAAATATTTTTATAACCTAATTATATCTAGTAAATAGGCTGACTCATTTTAGAAATAGGTCAACTCATTTCATAAATATCAACTAGTTGCATGTTTGAATCATAAATAATGCAAATAATATAAATAAAATCATGAGTCTACTTTAGATCTAATCTAAACATATTCATGATAATAAATTTTGGATTGAAATAATTTTAAATCTACTAAATCATAAATCTCTTAGATCATATCTAATATATTTATATTTAATTTTTAGATCAGCACATACTAGGACAACCTTTTCACTGTAAGAAATAAATCTTATAGTAGGACAACCTTATAATATTAGTCTGTATAATCTAATTATTTAATTCTAGACTAAAATAATTTTAAATGTATTTAGATCATATCTAACATATTTATGATTAATTTTTAAATCAGCATATCCTTGGACAATCTTTTCACTGTAAGAGATAAATCTTATAGTAGGACAACCTTATAAGATCAGTCTATATGACCTAATTATTTAATTTTAGATTTAAATCCAAGATTATAATTTAGATCTAAGCTAAATTATCAATATAAAGCATGCATAAATACCATGTCAAACAATCCTAGGCTCTGATACCAATGAAGGAAAAACTCTAAGGTTACATGCATAGATTTTGAAACTTTTCAAAAATAGTGGAAGCATAGAACGTCCAGCTCTATGGGTTGTCCACATGAAGCTTTAAATATGATCGAAGATCTAGTGATTGAAAATCTGTGCAGCATGCTAACACCTTGCAGATCCCTCCTTAATGATTGATCTTTGATCTTCTTCTTTTGATTTCTTGGTCCTTCTAAGGAATGAAGACTCAAAGGAGGACTTGAGAGGTCTTCCTCCTCACTAATCTCTCAAAAGAATATGAAAGAAGAAGATAAGAAATCTTAGAGAAGAAATCTTTTCTTCTCTTCTTTCTTTTCTCTCACTAGGACATGCACTAGGTTTGTCCTAAAGAAACCCAATGCCCTACTTTTATTTGTGCCCAATATTCCCATGCCCAAGAGGTTATCTCATGCTAAAAAACTCTACCAAATCCTTTTCCAAGAGGCCTTATAAATAGGGTGATATGGAAGAGTCCTTTAGGTTAAGTACTTAGAAAAGCATGTCCTAAGGGGGAATTGTAGGGGGTGCCCAACTCTTGGGCGCCTTTTCTTTTTCTGGGTGTGGGATACCTTAAACACACATGAAAAATCCTTCTTTTCTACACCAAAATTAGATCAATTCTGATTATATTTGGCACCCACAATAGATAGACTTTTAGAATTGTCAAACTTTATCAAATAGAGTTCTAGGTCAAAACAACTTGCTTGTTTTGACCTATTCAAAACAAATTTCCAAACCAAGAGAGAAGAGAGATTAGGGGTGTGCATGGGCTTCTCTGGGCATGAGGATTCTCATGCAAAAAAATAAAAAATAAAGGACGTGGGCAAAGGGAGAGGTGGTGCAAAGAAGAGAGAGAGTTTCAGTTCAACTGGGCTCTCTAATTTTTCATTGGTCAAACTAATTTTTAAATCCAATTAAATTAAAATTAGTGTAATCTAATTAAGAATAATTCTAGTCCAACTAGAAGTCCATTTAAATTAGATTAAATCATATTTAATTTTAGTTTAAATTTTGATCTAATTAGAAATTAGGTGCACATAAGTCCTAATTGAATAAAAATTGAATCTTCCTTGTAATTAGCTTATCCTATAAATCGATTAGACTTGACCTAATAAAGTTTAAATCAAATCTAATTAAATTTTATTCAATTAAACTCAATCTCAGCTCTAATACTCAATCAAATTGAGCTAATTAGCAATTCGATTGCTAATTAATCCTCCTACAATACTTGTACTAGTTCAAACATCAATCGTATTGACTATTTGATCCTAGAACGATTCATAATTATTGATCAACCATCTAATCATATCAAAATCTCTAATATATGTGATCCCATAGGTTTGAACCTAAGCTAGTATTATAGAAACTAATTTATGTACCAATCAAAGTGACCATCTAGCAATGGTACCCGACAATTGGATAGATCGAATGTATATGAAGCAACATTCTAGAATCCATATGAATATGGTTACTGTATAATTTATTTCTTTGACCTCTATGTTTAGGATAACTCAAGGTTAAACTGTCAATCCTAAAATAATACATCCATAATGTGTTTCAAAGCAATCAGTCCTATGATTCTTTATAAAGACTATCTTGACCAAGATTTTGCTAAATTGAAAATACAATTGTACATAGCTTCTAAAATCAGGAGTGGTCAATCTCTCTTGACTCACTCATCAACTTCACAAGTACTTGACTTTATCCAAAAATCTTTCATCACTGAATTAAAAATTCAGATAGTCCGGTACCAAAGCATCATGAGTTGCTTGCAAGTCACTGTGGTGATCTCAAATTCGAGGAACACTTATATCCATATCCTATTAGAGCAATTTTTGATAGTAGAATGTTTCGGAGTTAGTCACGTTTAGCGGTGATGTATCTTTATATCTCACTTGCATGCCATATCAGTGTCTCTATACTTTTTGGTTAAGAGGATAACCAACCCATATGGCACACAATGACCTATACTCGATAAAAGTTGTCGTTCTAAGTAACAATGTATCATTTGATCATGAACTAATTTAAGAACTAAATGATAAATTCTCTCTTTATCGAATCTAAATAGTCCTAAGGACTTCATCATAATAGAGTTCAAAAGAAGATGTACACTTATGATAAAAAAGCCAGAATAAATATTTTATTTATTATAAATCATGTATAATTATAAGAATAACTCAACCATCAATAGGCTGATGATTAATTTTGGAACATATTTTTTAATAATTTCTACATTATAGGGAATCAAGGTATGGTTGTCATCTCAATTCTTTATGAAGAATTTGGGAGAAGCATCCTACATCCTAGAGATGAAGATCTATAAAGATAGATCTAAAAGGATGCTTGGATTATTCTAATTCACGTACATCGATATCATGCTGAAGAGATTCAACATGATAAATTTCAAGAAGGGCTATCTATTGATAGGCTAAGAAATTACTTTCTAAAAGAAATTGTTCAATAACTCTTAAAAAAAGAGAGCGTATGAGTAGAATCTCATATGCTTCGATAATAGGATCTATCATGTATGCAATGACATGTATGAGATCGGATGTGGCCTACTAACTAGAGATAATGAGTATGTATTAGTCTAATCTAGGAGAGAACCATTAGAAGATTGTAAAGATAATCCTTAAGTATTTAAGAAATATTAAGAACGAGTGGCTCATTTATGAAAAATCTGATTTAAAACTTATCGAATATACTGATTTTAATTTTCAGTCAGACCATGATGATAGAAAGAACATGTCAGGATACATATTTATCTTAAATGATGGAGCGATCTATAGAAAAAGTTTCAAACAGCACACTATAGTCGATTCTATTTGTGAAGCAGAGCACATTGCAGCATCAGATGCTACCAAAAAAGCTATTTGGTTGTAGAAGTTCATCGACGAGCTAGGAGTAGTGCTCTCTATTGATGGTCCTATTCTACCATATTGTGGCAGCACTAGAGCCATTGCTCAAGTCAAAGAACCAAAGTTTCATAAAAAAACCAAGCACATTCTGCATTGCTATCACCTTATGCGAGAGATCATGGATCGAGATGACGTCAATCTTCAAAAGATTGATAGAAAAAAGAACTTGATTGACCCATTCACTAAAGCCCTCGAAATCAAGAAGCTTGATGATCATAAGATGAAGATGGATATTAGATACTATTCTAATTAGCTTTAGTCTAAATGAGAGTTTGTTAGGAAAAGTATCCTAAAGCTAATTGTCTAAGCTGTAGATAGTTAAGTTCTTATATATATATATATATGAACTAAATTTTATTAATAAAAGTTATTTTGGTAGTTCATTATATTGCATCTTCTTAGAACTTCTTTTATGATGAAGTCCTTCAAACTATAAATGATCGATAAAGAAGGATTTATTGAATAGTTCTTAAACTATATTCATGACCAAATGATATATTATTATAAGAACGATAACGTTTATCCAGTGTAGGTCATTATATACCATATAGATTGGTTCATACAGGTGAGATGTAGGAGTACATTATCACCAAATAGTGACTCATCTATGGAGCACTTTACTATCAAGAGATGCTCGTAAAGGATATGGGCATAAGTATCCCTCAAATCTAAGATCACCATGATGACTTGCAAGCAACTTACTATGCTTTGGTATCAAATTTTCTATATTTCTAATACAGTAACGAAAGATTTTTGGACGTAGTCAAGTACCTACAAAATTGGTGTATGAGTCAAGATGAGATTGACCCCTCTGGTGGGAGGTAATGCTTCACTGTATTTCAATCTAGTAAAATTTTGGCTAGGATAATCCATGTGATTGTCATAGGATTTGAGGAAGGTTGAAATATAATATGGATCACTATTTTAGGGTTGATAGTTAATGTGATAACCTGATTTTTTTTAGCATAAATCTTAAAAAAAAAAGAAAAAAAGAGAAGGACTTGAGATGAAGACTCCCAACGGGAGTCTTCTTCTCTCCCATGTTTAACTAAGAAAAGGACTCCTAGGGCTCTCAAAACCTTAAGAGATCCTCTATAAAGTCTTCCCCCTCCCTTCTTCAAGGCCATCGAACAACTCAGATTCTTCCCTCCTCCTCCTCCTCTCTCTATTTTTCTATTGAAGCCATGGACACCTTCCCTGTGCCCATCTAAAAATCTTGCCGAAGATGTCACCGGAGGCCGAGGTAAACCCCAGCCCCTCTTCTTCTCCTTCTCTCCCTTCTTTCCATGTCCCTTCGGATGGCCGCTGGCTATCAGAAGCACCAAAAAAGCCTCATAGATGAAGCCCCTATTTCCCTCTATTCTAATCGAGCCTTTTTCCTTTTTTTCAACTATCGGCACCACCACTCCCAGTGCCATACCTCAGGGTTGTGACCCCCTCCTACTAGCAACCTTCTCCAGAGGTTTTGGCTACCAGTAATCGGCTAATGACTAGAAAAATTGAAGAAAAGGAGACGGTCCCCTATTCTTCTAAAATTTTTGAGTTTTTTTAATGGCCGACCACCTACTGTTGGCCATCCTTTTGCTCCACCATCCCTTGCTCTGCCTACTGCCACCCACCATCAGACTACTGGCTATGCTACCACGTCCTATCGGATGCTGCCCCCTTCCATCCCCTATTTCAACCAAAGAAAAGAAAATAGAAAAGAAAAAGAAAGAAGAAAAGAAAAGAAAACGAAAAAAAAAAGAAAATGAGAGAGAAAAGGATTTTTCTCTCTCCTCTCTCTCCTTCTCTCTTTAAGATTTCTCTTTATCCTCTTTCTTTCTCTCTCTATTAATTTATGAACCCTAGATTGAACCTGAGATGAAAACAAGATGACCTAGAATCGCTTTGAAATCCATATAGTAGATCAAATTTTAGTCCGGCTCTTATCAGAAATATACAAAAACTAATCATAGTTAACCCATATTGAGTCATCCCGATATGATCTCTGATGATCTCAATCATGATTTGCCTCTTCTGAAAGATTCAAAAAATTTTTCTCTCCACTTTCTCTCTCTACTTTCTCTCTCCTCATCTACTTTCTTTCTCTAATAAGTGAAGGAAAATTCTAATTTTTCGGTCCAGGTTCGTTCAGATCTGATCTGATCAAGAGATATATTTTAATTTTTTTTTTTTGATCTGTATCAGATCTAGAATGTTTCAGATCTAATTCTTATTATTTTAATAAATAAAATAAAATAAGAATAAATTAAATCAAATTTAATTTAATGATTTGTGTAATCCAATTATCCGTTGATGATCCTGTATGCAGCGAAAGATTCTGGATCTAGCCATGCAAGCACCTAGCCTCTACCGATATCCACTCAGGCTGGATCTAGAGATCCTCTTCTTCTCTATCACGTCTCCAAAAATCAGATCTGGATCTGATCTGGAGGATCTTCAAAACTTCTTTTGAAGATCAGCAGTCGTCCTTTGCAGTAGTGCAGCCTTCTTGCTTTTGATTGCCTTTCTTTGATCTGGATCGCACCAACCAAGCTCCAAAACTATTTTGGACGTAGAGAGGAGAGAGAGAAGAAGCTTTGGCATGGAGGAGGAGAGGAGAAAAGGCCTTTGGGCGTATGGAAACTCTTAGCCTCTTTGAGTTGGGTATAGGGTCTTATTTATAGACTAACTGTGATCCAACTCCTCTTCTTCCCAATCAATCACAACCCTTTGTGAAATCAGATCTAAATTTGATTGGTGGAAATAGAGTCCCCTGGATTCCTCCTTAGAGGGCGCCTAAGATCAGTCAAAGTTGGTTCTTAGAAGAACTCTAATTGGAATCCAAAAAGGAGATGGAGTTCTTGTCCAATAAGGACTCCAGGGCACCTCCAACTTGGGCACACGCCAAGGGTGGCGTGCGCCCTCCTCCTTGCCAGGTTCTGGCAGGGGGACAGGCCCCCACCAGCTCTCCAATAGGAGCATGACATGTGGTCAAAAGTCAAAGTGTCAATGGTCAATGTTTGGCCAGTCAAAGGTAGACTTTTGACCAAAGTCAAAGAGCAAAAAATGGTAGGTGACCAAAAATGGTAGGTAATGTCTTACAAAATAAGACAAACTTTTCTGACTTGGACTACCTCCAGTCAGACCATATGAAGGCCTCTAATTGAGCACAAACTTTTTTGGCTCAGACAGAACAACTTATTTATGATAGTAAAAGAAGAACGTTAGGTTCAATCGAGTGCTAGCACGATTTTCTTGAACCTAATTGAATCTCATTCAGATCAATTGAACTAGATCAGTTCAATTGATGATCACCAGATTTAAACCCTTATTTGTGTGACCCAGTTAGGTTCAATTCTGTATGGTAATGGGATATGTCATGATCTCTATCATCGACATCATCGAAACTCCTTTCGATGGATCAGAACTCTTCTGATTCGAACAGCTAGAATGATCGATCATCTAAATCATTATAATTGCTCCCAAAAACCACCAGCGACACTTAGCAGTATATGGTGGCAACCCATCAGAGCTGAATGTGAACCTCTTGGTGCAGCTACCTATGTGATTAAGTTCTTCTATCTTGAGCCTCGATCAGATTAGGGTTAAGGTAAACTCATCAAACCCTAGTCTCCATCATATGATGTAATCATTCGATTCGAGTCTGATGTGAAAATCTAAATAGAAACTCTTTCTATTATTTCACTCTACCATGGCCATGGATTTCAGGACATGATTCTCATGATCATCATAGGGCTCTCCTCTACCACCGAGGTAGATAGATTCCATCTTGATGCCATCCAGTTCCTATAATGAACATGCTATAGCCCCAACATACACCTCAAGATTCCATATGGCTAGAAGACCGAGTAATGGTGTAGTCAAACTATAACACGCTCAAGATGAACTACCGATGCACCTTAGATCAAAGAACCAGACACACTACTGCAGCATTGAGTTAGTCATTGATGAAAAGGTAGACTCCCTAATGACTACTCGAGGTGGTCACGCTCAGTGCCCTCGTTCTCTAACGAGTACCTATACTCTCGCTCCGGTGTCTCCACACCATAGACTCAAGACTCATCTATTAAAGAGAAGCGATTGTATACCAACCTTTCGGATCAATCACCATCCTCGTGATGATCCTATGGTCGGGAGCAATTTATGAGTTAATAATGATTATTCATGTCTTAAATTTTCAACTTTTGAAAATATGAATTATCATTACCATTAACTCAAAGGATGTATCATAGACACTAAATACACATATGTGATAGAAAATAACCCATTTTATTCATATTAGTCAAAATTATAATTTTAACCCTAGAAGTATATTACAAGTGTCAGCCAATTCTGGCTTCTAGGGCATATATATCTAACAATCTCCCACTTGTCCTAAAGCCAATTGGCTATAAGTCTAAGTCCCATCTTCTCAAGGTGGGCTTCGAACTTCTGCTGGCCTAACGGCTTTGTAAGTGGGTCTGCCACATTATCTATGGTGTTGACTCTCTTGACCTCGACGTAACCCTTCTCGAGGTAATCGTGGATGAGGTGATATCACCACTTGCTTGGAACTCTTCCAGCTGACAACATCACCATTGCACACAAACAGACTCTTAGATGTTGACTTTTGATCATCTATATCGGACATGAAATCTGAGTTTGTGTATCCCTGAATTTGGAGTTCTCCGTTACCAAAGACCAACATCATATCCTTAGTTCTTCTTAAGTACTTAAGGATACATTTCACAGAAGTTCAGTGTTCTTCACCTGAATTTGACTAATATCTGCTTGTGACACTCACAGCATGGGCTATATCAGGTCGTGTACATAGCATGGCATACATGAGGCTCCCTATTGCAGAAACATAAGGGGATCTTGCTCATGCATTCTATTTCCTCAGGTGTGCTGGGGCACATCTTCTTGGAAAGATGAATACCATGTCTGAAGGGTATTAATCCCCTCTTAGAGTTTTCTATACTAAACCTCTTTAGTACTTTCCCTATGTACATCTTCTGTGAAAGTCCTAGCATCCTATTCGGTCTATCCCTATAGACCTTAATTCCTAGAATAAAGGATGCTTCACCTAGGTCTTTCATGGAGAATTTCTTGGACAACCACATTTTGACTATCGTCAATATGGAAATATCATTCCCAGTAAGGAGGATGTCATCCACGTACAATACGAGGAAGACAACAGCGCTCCCACTGATCTTTTTGAAAACACACGATTTCTCTTTATTTTTGATGAAACCAAACTTTTTGATCACATCATTGAAACGAGTGTTCCAGCTCTGAGATGCTTGCTTAAGTCCATATATGGACCTTTGCAGCTTGCAAACCTTGTGATCAGTATCACTGGATGTGAAACCTAGCAGCTGTTCCATATAGATATCTTCCTCAAGATATCCATTTAAGAACGCCATTTTCACATCCATTTTCTATATTTCATAATCGAAATAGGCTGCAATGGCAAGCAATGTGCGAATGGATTTTAGCATAGCCACTGGGGAAAAGGTATCCTGATAGTCAATGCCTTCACGTTGACTATAACCTTTTGCCACTAGTCTAGCCTTGAATGTCTCCACATTCCCATCTGCACCAATCTTTCTCTTGAAGATCCATTTACACTCAATAGGTACTATACCTTCTGGTGGATCTACCAAGGTCCAAACTTGGTTTGAGTGCATCGAGTCAATTTCTGACTACATTGCCTCTAGCCATTTCTCGGAGTCGATATCTAATATCGCCTCATTGAAGGTTTTGGGATCATCACCATGAGCACCATTACCTACGAGGAATATTTTCTCTACTTCCTCTGAAATAATACCTAAGTATCTCTCAGGGGGACGAAAAACTCTTTCCGATCTACGAGGTGGAGGAGGTAGTGTTCTTATTAGCTCAACCTGATTTGGTTCCAATTGGTCCTTAGCTCGTTCCACTTGTGAGACTTTCTTATCAAGCTTGATTTATTTTCCAATGCTGCTGTCTTGAATAAACTATTTTTCAAGAAAAATGGCATGTCGACTCACAATCACATTGTGGTCTTCTGGAATGTAGAAATAGTATCCTAATGACTCTTTAGGATATCCTATGAATCGAGCTCTAAAGGATCTAAACTCTAACTTGTCTGCTTGTTGTCTTTTGACATGAGCTGAACAACCCCAAATTTTGAGATGACTCAGACTTGGTTTCTTATTGTGCCATATCTCATACGGTGTGGTAGGAACGGTTTTAGAGGAAACCCTATTCAGTAGATAAATTGAAGTTAACAATGAGTATCCAAAGAAATCAGGGAGGTTTGAAGCTCATCATGGATCGAACCATATCCATATAGAGTCCGAATTCTGAAATCCCATTGAGTTGAGGTGTTCTGGTGGAGTCATTGAGAGACTATGCTTTTTCTTATAGTCATTTTCGCTAAGGTATTCACCTCCTCGATCTGATCGAAGAACCTTAATGGATTTTCAGTTTGCTTTTCTACTTCATGTCTTTTGAACTTTTCTTAGTGTGTCTCATAAGATCACATATCCATACCTAGACAGAATCGGTAAAGATAATGAAGTGACAAAATTGCCTCTAGCACACATCAAATGGCCGTACACATCATATGTACTAGGGCAAGGAGATCTGTGGCCCTTCCCCATGTCCAATAAAGGGAGTTTAGTCATTTTGCCTTGAAGACAAGATTCACAAGTTGGATATGACTCGGAAGTAATGGACTCAATAGCCCATTTTTTTTAATTTGTTGATCCTATCTTCTGCTATATGACCTAATCTCGTGCAAGATATATCGTTTGGATTATCCCTAGTCGTTTGGCATTCACGTTGTGCTCGATAGTTAGAAAGGTTATCAATATGTAGCTGATAAAGATCATAATAAGGAAACATTTGCAATTTTATTTCTTTCATAAAGAATGTTGCAATGGTTTTAAAAGGTGATCACATAACCTTCTTGTGCTAAGCATGAAACAGAAATCAAATTCCTGCTAGCTGCAGGCACAAAATAACAGTCTTTCAAAACTAAGTCTAAACCAGATGGTAATCGAAGAGGATATGTTCCCACGACTACTGCAGCAACTCTTGCTCCATTATCGATGCCTAGGATCATATCTCCATCCCTCAGCCTCCTGCTATCCTCAAGATCCTGCATGGAAGTGCACAGATGAGCACTAGAACCAGAGTCAAGCATCCAACTGGATGCAGAAGAAACCATAAGGTTAGAATCAATAACGAGCATACCTCCAGAAGGACCTTCCTTCTTGTTCTTCAGGATGGCCAGGTAAGTAGGGCAGTTCCGCTTTCAATGACCATCGCTGTTGCAATGGAAACACTTTCCTTTGACAACGGCTTTCATCTTTGGCTCTGCCTTCTTATTCTTTGCTCCTTCCATCTTTTGCTTTTTCACAGACTTCTTTTTCTTTCCATAAGACTTTCTTTTGGAAGAAGTCCATTCCATAGCAAGAACTGAGCCTTTAGAATCTTTCATAGAAAGATCAGCGGTAACCAGCATATTCATTAATTCGGCCAAGGAATTTTGAAGTTTATGCATATGGTAATTCATGATGAATTGCCCATATGCATCAGTCAAGGATTGCAGAATAACATCGATATGCAAATCCAAGTCTAACTTCACACCAAGCTTCTCAAGCTATTCCAAGTCCTTGATCATCATCAAACAGTTATCTTGGACTGACTATCCATCACGCATCTTAGCCTTAAAAAGTCATTTCGTGATTTGATATTTGGCTGCGCGACTCTGTTCACCAAAAATCTCCTGCAGGTGAGCCAACATTTGGTGAGCAGTCCTGATATCTTCATGTTAGCACTAGAGCTCATCAGACATCGAGCCCAACATGTAATATATGGCCTTATTATCTTTCTTTATCCATTTTTTCAGAGACGCTCTCTATTCAGTGGATGGACGGGCTGGTAAGGTGGAAGGATCCTGGTCCAATACATGAGCTAACTTCTCAGAACCCAAAATGATTTTATAGTTCCTGAGCCAATCTTTATAATTAGGTTCGGTCAGTCTATGTGTGTCCAGGATACATGTTAATGGGTTGGACGCAGACATTTTTCTGTAGAGAGTCAAAGATTCTAGTTAGATACTGTAATTATGATTTGACCAATTTATTTAGGGATTTTATTTTTAAATAAATTAGTTCCCACTATTTTCTTAGATTCCTACACTCCCTTTGTAGAGATGCAAAAATCTTCATGATTAATGATTTCCTTGGTCTCTAATTCATGAATCTCACCGTATCCGGAATATTGATCCACTCCTTAGTTAAGTCAGACCCACCATTTACACAGACTGGATTTCTAATTGAGTCTCTCATCATATCTAAAATATTGAGCCCAACTCATCCTCCAGCCCATAGCATCCAATGCCTAGTAGACATGGTTGCATCTTTTCGGTGCAACTGAGCCACTATATCCAGCTAAGAATAATCAACCCTGGGAAGGGCCCGCACATCTACAATGGTGGAAGACCTTAGACTTAATCTTTTCTTAGAAAGAATTGATTCATGTCTCATTAAACTAGACTTGTCATAGTCATAACAATTATGACTAACCTAGTGGCATGGGTTAGCTCGGATTATTGAC